>BQNB010124431.1:0-19938 GCA_026074375.1 Tanacetum coccineum
GAGAATGCAAAAAATGATGAGGTTGATAGTACTACCCTTAGGCAAAATGATAATCCAAATGATCCAGGCACTAGGTTAGAGCCCATGAGTAATAAGGAAAGTCCGGAGGTGGAGATAACTACTGAAGTACAACCAGTCAATATTAATGAAGATGAGTAAGAGTTAGCAGAGGATGATTATGCGTTGAAAAGAAGGTAAAAAGGAAGCATGTAGAGGAGTCTAGGAGTACACCATCCCCTACAATAATTAGATCCCCTAGGATTCATTCTACTCTCATATCTTCAGATATTGAGGAACTCCAGCAATTGACGGTAATTGATCCACCACCTTCTTCTTCAACACCATCATCATCTTGACCAAAATTCAAACTATCTGCTACAAACCGACTCTTATCCTTGTTTAAACCCAAGATTGGACGCTTCTAACGATACAAGAGTTTCTTTGATGAATTGCAAGGACGCTACGGTTATTTGTTTGAACATGTAAAGACAAGGTTCATGCCGAGAAAGAAGTTTAATGTGCTTGCTCAACATCTACAAGAAATCATGGAAGAGTCGTTGCCCAAAATGGTAGATGATCGAGTCAAGTAGCTTACAAAGACACACGTTCTAGTATATGTTGTACAGGGACTCATAATGGAAAGACAACAAAGTCAAGCGGATGTGGCAAAGATGATTGCAGATGCAATACAACAAGAACGCGAGAATTAACAATGATTCAAAAAGGCAGAAGACGTCTGAGCATGGAACCTATGTGTTTGGAGAATCATCATCTAGTCAAGATAATGAAAGTGAACCAAGTCCATCAACGTCAGGTAATCAAGAAAAATTAGATGACTTTGATTTTTAGACGGATTCTTATGCCATAGATGATGATGAGATTCGTACTAAGAAAGTGTCACAAGAACTTGTGGATGAAATATCACAAACTATTGATGAAGCTAAACTACGCAAAGTTGTTAATGAAATGTTAAGACAACGAGGCACTTCAGGAGATGAGCATCAATATCACATTGATCAAATGCAAAACTTTTTGAAGAATGACATTGTGTGGGAAAGCAGTAAAGAAATCTTAGTCTCACCACATCCACAAAAGCCCACTCCAGTCGTCCAAAGCTGTCAAAGAGATCCCAAAGCTCCTGCACTATCTCTGGTTAATCAAGATTTATTATACCTAAAGAAAGGAAGCTCAAGACCTGAGAAGATTATGATGTCTCTTCATAAGTTTCCTGCAGTTATCTTTCCTGATGATGATATTAAAGAAAGAACTTCAAGATGGGTAGACAAGTGTGTAAATAAGTTTAATCCTTATGCTCGATACAATGTCGAACATTGGAAGAATCCGCATGCAAAGATCTTCTACATCAAGAAACAAAAAGAGCCCGGAAAGCCAAAGGAAGTAGTCTTCTCAAATTCAAAGATTGTTCAAATAAATAAGACTTATCGGGAACTAGGACATGAACACAAGTTTATAACAGAGATTGTTGCAATAAGAGCAAATGGTAACATAGTGTCAATCACTGAGTCAGATTACAAGAACCTCAACAAGAATGATATCGAGGATATGTATACGCTAATTGTTAACAGCAAGGTAGACGAATATGCTGAGACTGGTTTGTTGTGGTCATTGTCAGTCTTCATCAGGAGTACGGTAATCTAGAAAAGATTACATGATTTTCAGCTAGGTATGGAAAGCTATCAAATAAGGTCAATCTTACTGCATCAACAATCACTTTCCCAAGCATTGAGAAGTACACGGTGTTCTCCATCGTCTCTGAGCCTATGTATGGCCTTATATACAAGAACAGCAAGAAAGAAAAGAGAGTGATGAGACATCAAGAGGTTCATAAGTTTTGTTATGTTACATTAAAAAGAGGTTTGGAAGGGTTAAAGAGCTATAATAACGATGTAAAGCATGGGTATGTGACTCCAAGTCTCAGTAATGAAGATGTTGAATACCTGCAACTGTTTGAGGAAGAGGTTGAAGAACGGTTGAAGCAACGTGATCAAATGAGACGTTGGGAAATTTACGTGAACGGGAGACCACTAGGATCAAGAAGGGAACACCCATAATAATCGACCCTTGGGGGGATTTTTAGGATCATAAAAGTGTCGATTATGATACTTTAAGTGGTTTTATTTATTATTAGTGTTTAGTCTTTATTTATAAAGTAGAAAGTAGTTTGTAATAAGGAGAAATATGCTAAAAGTGTTTAGACTTTATGAAAATAAAGAAAGGAAAACCAACCTCCCTCTCTTATAAATACCCACCTAGTCATCATTAGGTGGTTAAGGCTAGTAACAAACTCATTTTCCCTCTTTTTTCTCTTTTGTTATAAAATTTGGAAATTGTGAAAGACTTGCATTCCTCTCTTAATTCTCTCTATTCTAAACCTTCCTAATCGTGTGTGTTGATAGAAATATAATGCCTAAAAACATTATTAATATCTTTCACATCTTTACGTTTTGATAATCACAAAATATAAAAACGTTCAACGTAAACAAGTAATTAGGAGTAAATTCTCATTTCAACATTTACATCACTTAAAGGTATGAATAAATAAATGCTTAATGCATTTTATGATCAAAGAAAATTTTTATTCAACCTCAAACTTTTATAAAATATTGTAAACATTTTTATAAACATCACAAAACATTTTCTACATTTAAAAGAAATGTTTTATTCAAAATAAACATTTTGAATTTCAAATTTTCGAACCTAAAACGGCTAGAAAAAGTCCAGTAAACACCTCCCCTGAATAGGACAAAAAGGGGAGCGTCTGAAAATGGGCGGCCCCCTTAAATACATGGGCGGCCCCCTTAATTATAAGGGGGCCGGCACCCTATTTAAGGGGACCGGCCATAGACCCCGCTCCTCCAGCTTGTCCTATAAATACTGGACTATTCCCCAACATTTTTCTCACCTTTTGCACTCATTCTTTCTGTTCTAAAATAGCCCACACATCTCTCTAAATCATTTGATCATTTAATCATAAAGCTTTGTTTCCAAGTGATCCAAGCTCAATTCCTCAAGTGCAAGAGAAGAATACTTCCATCATCAAGTGAAGAAGTATTACACCTTAGTGTGCATAGCAATCTTGTTGCATTCATATCACATATTTGTAAATCAATTGTATATCTTGTAAGTTGTGTGTAGTAGCTAGATCTTTACGATCTTTGTAAGTATAGTTAGATCGTGGTGATCTTAACAAGTAGTGTTAGATAGTTGTAATATAAGTAGTGTGGTGAAGTGAAGTTTTGAAGTTGTGAAGAAGTTGTGAAGTTGTGAAGAAGTCATGAGGTTTGTGAGATTCGTGTAAAGTTTGTAAAGTCGTGAACCAAGTCGTGAGTTGTTGTTGTGATTAGATTGGTTTCTAGCAAGAATAAGAACTCGACATTTAGTCTTTAGTGTCGTAAATCGGTGTAAGCAACGTTGTGTACGGTTTTCTCCGCCATAAGGGAGTTTGTTGACATAGTGAAGAAAACTCTCGAGTTTGGTGCTCGGGGAGTGGAGTAGGGCGAAGAGGTGCTTCGTTACCGAACCACTATAAATCCTCGCGTTGTGGTTTGATTGTTCTTACTCTTATCTCTTGTCTTACTTTATCACTTCATATACTTATATTGTTCATATTGTGCAAGCATTGAATTCATAAAAAGTCGAATCTAAGTTTTACAAACAAACATAAACATTAAATTAAAAAGCGGTAAAACTATTCAAACCCCCTTCTAGTTTTCCATAAAATGAACAAGTTATCTTTAAAGTGTAACACCCACTTTAAGATATGATAAGAAAACGCATCTGAATAACTCAACTACAACATTAAATAAGTGATAATCAATCGTCTTCGTAATCACATCTTCAATAAATCCCAAAATAATAGCCATATAATATAACCAATAAGAATAAATTGTTGTGAAAGAACAGTTTTGTCCGAGATCCAAACAAGTGCCAAAACGTGTATTGTCTGATATCTGCTAACACTAGCAGTACAAACGTCTATTACCAACTGTACTAAGAGAGGTCTAACACTATCAACCTCCTAAACGAGCAGCACTAAGTTTATACGCTGGCAGTATTAATGAAGTAAACAAGCAGTAGTAACCATGCTATCCCAAGCAGTACTAATGAACACTATTAGCAAGACTAATAAACATCCAAGCAGTATTAATAATATAAGCTCGATTCCAAACAGTATAAACTACAACTTCAATACTTGTGCGAACCACAAACTGCTTTCAATGAGCAGTATGAAAACACTCTCATCCAAGCAGTACAAACATATAACTACTATTAAGGATACTTTTTTTTCAAGTATCCAGACGATGCTTTTTAGTGTTACAAAGTTGTTGCTAAACTGTCACTAAACTGCATTCTCCTTCCTCCCATAGCCTTTAGCAACACTTTTCTGTCATAAATCTGTTACTAAACTGTCATAAATCTAATGACTCCTTCCTCCTATGGCTTTTTGTGACACTTAATCTGTCACTAATATGTTGCTAATCTGTCACTATTTGAGCAGTACTAACACTATATAGAGCAGTATTAACTTTCAAGACTAGCAGTATAAACAAACATGTGATAGCTGCATTCGAATATTAAAACCATCATGAACCTCGTAACGTTGTACAATGAGATCACCTCATATCAAACCCTCTTAGTCAAATCTTATGTCGTCATTGAATTAGGGTTTATTGTTAAAACCTAAGTTTCACCTTTTTATTACGCGTCACATTTAAAAACCCTTGACGAATTAGAGGTCTTAACAACTTCGTGTACACACTTTGATATCGAACTAGAAAGCACTTTGCTGCTTGGATCGAATTAAAGTACATAGCAGCAGCAATATAGAAAGATCATATCACACCAACCTTGGTTCATTACCAATTTAGGGTTTATGAAAAACCCTTTTCCTGTTTATCGATCAAGGTTTGGGAAAAACCCTAATCTGACCGAATTTAACAAGTGAACCAAAACTCCAAGTAGGAATGAATCAACCAGTAACCGACCATCTTATTGATTCTTGATGACAACCTGATTGTAGTTAGTCTGCTGCGTATTTTCATACAAAAATGAATTCAAACCAAACAACAACATACATTAGTATAGGTCAAATATGTGATAATAAATGCAAAGTAATATTTACCGAACACGATAGCGAAATAATCAAAAACGAAAAAGTTATAGGTAATGAATTAGGAAAGGACGGAGTATATGTAATGAAATAGAAATAAAAGGAAGACAAATATGCCTTGCAACATTAGACGGAAAATTCCACACTATGGCATAGAAGATTAGGTAATGCTATTAGGCAACTTATTATCCATTAGCGTCTAAAGATATAGTTTGAAAATATACCAATAACTAAATACGACCAACATTTTTGTGATGCTTGCAAAATTGGAAAGCAAGCTCACGTAAGTCACAAGGCCAAAAATATAGTCTCAACAACTAGATGCTTAGAACTACTTCACATGGATTTGTTTGGCCCCTCCGCCATACGAAGCTATGGAGGAAATCGTTATACCTTAGTAATTGTAGATGACTATTCTCGATACACTTGGACTAGATTTTTAGCAAATAAAACCGAAGCCTTCGAAGAATTCGAAATATTTAGCAAAATGATCCAAAACAAATTAGGATGTTCTATTGTATCAATTAGAATGGATCATGGTCGGGAATTTGATAATGAAGTACAATTTGGAAAATATTGTGATTTAAATAGGATATCTCACAATTTTTCCGCTCCTCGTACTCACAATCAAATGGGGTTCGTTACGAAAGAAAAAAAATCGCACTTTACAAGAAATGAGTAGAACCATGTTAAATGAACAATCCATTCCTCAAAAATTTTGGTGCAATGCGGTCGATACATCAACTTATATAATTAATAGAGTTTCTATTAGACGTATTTTAGGAAAAACTCCATACGAGTTGTTAAGAGGTAGGAAACCAAACCTTAACTGTTTTAGAGTATTCAAAAGTAAATGTTTTATTCTTAATACAAGAGATTATCTCATAAGTTGTTGCTTTGAGTCATGATTCATCACGACTATAAAAATAAGTTGATCTATGGTTGAGTTGAAATGAGTACACACATTTAAACCATATATTCATGTTGGGAGTTAAAAGTTCACAAGTCATAAGTATGAGTGCTTAGCATTTAGACTTATATTGACATGATCTTGTTTAATTACTTGGTTTGAAGCTAGTGAAAGGTCGGGGACGATGAATTTATCCGTCAGGACATCCGTAGATTATTCTATGGACGCTTCTCATTCTATGATCCCAGTATTTATAAAATAAAGGAAGTCGAACAGACAGTCAAGAAAAGAAAAAGGAAAATCCAAAAATATTAGGGATAGTTAGTGTACATAAAAATAAAAATAAATAAAAATAAAAATTTTTGGTGAAAACGGGACTTGTCGAAGCTATTGATTCTTTAGTTCCCCTTGACAAACACTTTGCTACTTTTCGAGGTAATTAGTCGAGGGGGTTCGAGATTCTTAGTTTTCTTGAGTGTTTACTTCATAACATTGCGTGAGGACACGGCAATACCTTAGTATGGGGGATTTTGGTATGTGCTTAATTACACATACCATTTTCCATTAAAAACGGACTTAAATGACTAAAAACACATTGTATTTGTATGTTTTACATTTGAATTGTGCAGGAACGGATATTCAAAAAGAAAGCCAAAAACGACCAAACTAAGCACGGGATGGAAAAGACAAAGTCAATTCGAAGCCAAAGTCAGTCAAAGTCAAAAGTCAGCCACATGAAGAAAATGCAACTTGAGGGACTAAAACTGCCAAACCTCAAGTTGTGTTACAAAAAGACAAGGGCTGAAATCGAAAATTGCGGGTGAAGTATAACTTTAGGGGCCAGTTCTGCCAAACCCCTAAAGTTATTTCATAAAAGGGCGAAAGTTACAACAAAGTTATAAGAAATGAGGGGCCAAAGCTGTTAACCTACCCAAACTTCATTTTTCCCGCCCAACAAAACCCAGGTGCAGAGTAGGGATGTCGTCCCATACCTTCTACCCTGCAAACCACTCAACACCCTAGATAAATCATTTCAACCACTCTATTTCTTTCCCCCCCAGCTGTATAAGTGCCATGTTGGCAATCCCTCACCATTCCCAAGTATTTTCGATGGCTGAGATTGACTCCAAAGAAGCACAAAAGAAATTGAAGGCTGGGATTTGTTTTATAATCGCCTCACACAACAAGCACACTTGGTTTTTGCTCTCACAAAAGAAGCACAGTTGGAAGACCCAAAGAAGAAGACTTCGGCTATAAATAGAGTCTTTTGTAAACTTTAACCAGAGTTAGTTTTTAATATCTTAGAATATCTTAACTTAATTTTAGTTTTCAAGTCATTTACAGCTTCTACTTTCAGCTTTGTAACACTTTCAAGTTTTAATGTAAATTTGAGGTTTTAAGTCAATTTACAATTCCAAGTATTAAGTTTCTTAATTGTGTTGTTTTGTGTTCAAAAAAGCTCTCAATACAGCTTGTTTACAAGCTGCTTAAATTAAGTAAATTTAAAAAGTTAAGTAGTTAAGAGAAAATCACTCTCAAATACACCACAGCTTATTTTATGGATGATAAGCCAGTTCTGGATGGGCTTATGGACACTACTAGCTTGTTTTATGCAAGCTAGAGCTTGTAGATTCATTGTTTGACCCTGTTTTGAGCAAAGGGGGTTGTAAGTCTCTCTTTTCTTGTTTTTCTTATTTACTGTAGAACTGCTCACTAGTGCTTATTTGTTACTTATGTTTACTTATTTGTGCTTTATCAGTATGTTTAGTGCTTATCTTGCTTAGTTGTTAGTTTAAAAAATAGTTTATATCACTTTCTTAGTTAGTACTGTTAGTTCATTTGATAAAACTGTTAGTACTGTTGGTTCATTCTTGTTTATCAGCTTAATGTTTCTGCTTATTTAAGATTTCCTTAGCTTTTTAGAGTAGATTAAGGCCATTTTCGTTTACTATCTTTAGTAGAGCTTACTTTAGCTGATTTGCCTTTTCATAATAATTCTAAAAGTTTATCAGTTTGTAACTTTTTAGTTTATTCTCCATTCTAGTTTATTGCAGTTGCTTATTCTTATGTCTAAATGCTTATTAGGGATAGTTAAATATCTGTTTTAGCTTATTTGCTTATTTCTCGTTTCATTGTGTTTTAGTAAAGCTAGCAGTACTAACTTATAACTAGCAGTACTAACTCCAAGTTAGTACCGTTAGTTAATACTGGTAGTACTGTTGTTAGTACTGCTGAGTTTCTCCTACTTTGCTTAGTGTAATTGCTTGCTGAATTTGCTTATTTAGAGTTAATTTAGCTTATTTGTGTCTTAGAGTGAAAGTTTAAGTGTTTTTGCTATTTCTAGCTTTTATGCTTGTTCTAGCTTATTTTTCTTTGGTTATTTTTGAGTGATTTTGCCTATTAGGTTTAGGGCCCAATCATATCCAAATCTTTGTCATTCAATCATCAAACATCAATCCGTAATTCGATTTTCCATTCAAGCCTCGTTGGGACATAATGACCCGGGAACACTCTATACTGCTTCCGGTTACATTGATCTCGCGGATTTTGTTCCTTGTTGTACGTTTATATTTGTTTACATTTATTGGTGTATATTAAGGAGTGAGATCGCGTGAGTCATGATCCATGAATCTTCATCAACATCTGATTCAGAGCGAACAGAAAGTGAAACAGAAGCCGCTGCTCCTAAAGGTGACAAAGAACTAGGTGAAGTAGATTCGTCTATAGTATCATCAAGAGTAAGCATACCTGTTAGTGCACAAGGACAGGCTGGATCAGACCCTGAAAAAGCACATGAGGCTCTGGCTGGACCAGACCCTGAGCCCATGCAAGAAGACCAGACTGGATCAGACTCTGGAAAAGTACATGTGTCTCTTGCTGGACCAAACCCTGAGCACATGGATGATGAATTCCTCGCTACAGCCTACCCAAAGGTTCATGAAAACCTGAAGCTCATAACAGACGAACGTGTCATCGAAGATAATCCAGAAAGTCATTCTGGTTCTATGTCTTCCATGAAAAATCTCGAAGACACTGATAACTTTGGGGATCAATTTCTTTATGACAAACCAACCGAAGATGATCAGGAGAAATCTAAAGTTGTAGATGAGTCTGATTCCACAATACCTGATCCAAGTCATCAAACCGTCACGTCAACCCCTCCAGTGATCGCTCCCATCACTGATTTCTCATCTCCTAAACCTTCTTCACTGTTCACACCTCCACCAATCAACACGGAAGCTACAACAATCACCACATCTCTCCCAGAGATCACTCCATTCATCGCCCTTCAGCTAAGAGTGGCAAGATTGGAGCAAGAGATGTCTGAAGTAAAGAGGACTGATCACTCTGCTGATGTTTTGGCTTTAATTAAATCCCAAGTTCCTACGGTTGTTGATAAATATCTAGGAACAAAACTTGATGATGCTCTCCTTAAGATTCTTGAATGACACACTGCAGATTTAATCAAGAAATACTCTGTGCTGCCTGGCCCAGAGTCTATCAAGAATCAAGAATCTGAAAAGAGTCCAAAGGAGATTATCAGAATCAAAAGGGAACAAGGTGAGGAGAAACAAGATTCAACTTACTCCATCAGGTCAACTGATAAAGTTGATCTTGAAGAATTTGATCTAAAGAGTGCTCTCTTCAAACACATGAATAAGAACAAGTCTGCAAACAGAAATCCTGCCAACTACCATCTATACCATGCTCTTATGGAAGCATTAATAGCAGATGAAGATGCCATGGATAAGGAGGTTAAAGACAGGGTTAAAAACTACAAAAGAAAGCATGACAGTGATGATGATGAAGACGATGATGACGATGAAGGCCCTTTAGCTGGATCAAACCAGGGTAACTCAACAAAAAGGAGAAGACACGATTCAGGTGCTTCTGGGTCAGCTCAACCACCTACAAAAGATGATGAGCAAAGTTCGAAGAAACCACGGGAGTCTGATGCATCTGCATCCAAACAACATCCAAACCTTACCTCAACCTGTATGGCGAGAACTACTGACATAAGAGATGTTGTTGTTGACATCTTCGATGCACAGATACTGACTCCGAATCTGAACACGGTTCTGAACAATCCTCAGATACATTTCCAATGCAGGATGAAAGGGCATTCTCAGTCAGGAGGACACCGATAACGCTCACATTCCTAAGGTGTCGACCACTACGCGGTTTAAGCCGATTCCTAAAGGCGAGAGACCAGCTACACTTGAACCAGAATGGACCATTCCCCTAAATGATTTCTAGGAACCAGAGAATAACTGGGCAAATACATACGCCACAACGTATCAAGTTCCCGCGGAGAACAAGCTTTAAAGGAATTTGTATGATATTGGGTCATTCATCAAATGGTTCTGCAGACGAACAGGAAAGAAGAAGCTCTGCAAAGTTGATTTAGAAGGTCCAGCTTTCAACCTTGTTAAAGCCTTTCAAGAACTACGTCTTTCTTTTAATTTCAGATGGATGAATGCCATAAAGCTACTGACGAATAATGTTGATTTGGGTTTAAGTCCTGAGGGCATCAAATTCTGCGAACTATATATGAAAACCACTGGCCCTTAGTAGGACACAAGGTCAGTATACTATTCAGACCTCATTCTTCTCAATAAGGATCTGGATTATCTTCTGACAGTGGACAAAGAGCGAAAATTGCCTTATCCATAACCAAAGGGCCCCTTATCAAAGCCGCTTCGTTTACCTAGACCTTTGGCGACTTGAAGAATTAGTTACAACTTTGTGGGTTGAAAGTGCGACGCGATTATGACACCAGAACGGCCTATGGGCATCACTCACTGGTGTTTAGAAGGAAAAGGAAATTCTACAATAACAAACACATTAATCCTCTCTGATCGGTGAATGCAGTCAGATCCCATATGCGAATCCTCATTGTGATCATGTCCAAGTAACGAAAAATACGGATACAACTACCATAAGAGAATAAGTCTTCGCACGAGCTGATTACAAATAATACAAGATCTCGGAAAAGGATTTCAAAATCTTTATCCAAATGATTTGAAGATATGATTCCTCCTCAATATCTCAAGAAAATCTCCACATCTGCCCACAAACAGACAATAACTAGTTCTGCACTAGCGGCATATCAAACACGTGGATAAGGAACCATGGTAATCAGGACGTTTGGGAGACTTGCAGCTACGGGATTGAAAGTTATCAAACTAAGATCAACCTTGAACGTCCAAATTGGATGCAGCCGACTATTACTGTTCATAAGAAGATTATACAAAAGTCCCTAAGCCAAGATCCTTGTCTACAAGACAGAAATGAATCAAAGAAAGTTGATGAGGCTGAACGAGCTAGCACAGAGTTTAGTGGATGGGAAGAACGTTGACAAGAGGTCAGGGAAAATATGGATCACATGGTTAAAGACTTTCATCTGTTTCGAGTACACTATGGGCAATTGGAAACTAAGAAATGGTCAGTATAGGATGACAAATAGAGGAGCAAAGACTTCAACACACAATCGAGAAAGACTACATAACAGGAGGGGGATGATCTTTTCGTAGTTTGAAATGCTTTGTTGGAGGAAGAATAAGAGATATTGACTACAGGCTCATCAACAGAACAACGTGACGACATCGTCGTTACAATAAAAAGGTCAATATTTTTCTTATTATGAATAATATATCTTGTACATTAGTAAGATAGTTTAATCTTTTATTGATGATTAAGATTAGAAATAATTTTTATTCCCTCAAAGATTGAGGTGGATCAGTATATATGTTTTATTACACGTCGGCGAATATTCCTCTGACTTTTCTCGCCAAAAATGTATAACATATTTAATCAATTGATATCCAAAATGTCAAAGGGTTTAACATTTTTGATAAGTGAGAAATGTGATTTAAAAAATAGTTATAATAATAATCGAAGATATATTAGTTCTCTATATACTCGCCCAAACGTGCTAAACAATTTTGAATACCGAAGCACATTTGAGGGAGCGTTTCTTCTAAAAAATCAAACGATCAAGGTATCTAAACGCTTTGATATTTATATCCATAAGTACTTTTAATTGAATTTTCGAATTGGTTTTATGGAAAGGAAGAACTTACCAAAAGACCTACCATGCATTTTTTATTTATTGGAGTTATAAAGGTTGGTAAAGGCTAGGTACTATTCCCAATGATCCAAGCCATAACCGGAGGATCTACCCAGGTGACAACCCACTAGTTAGTGTAGAAGTCCTTAGCGTAATGACATATAAAAGGGAGTAAAAGTGAGACTAAGGGAAAAGTGCCGATCTGAATGAGAGCTAGTACTGGAATACACTCAACAAGGTTCTAGTATGAAGTCTCGTATGCACTGAAGGTGTTGAAGAATTAATAAAGAATTAAAAGGATAAAGGGTGTAAAAGAAATGAAGCCCTCCCATACCCTTATGCAGAAACACGGTTAATAACATATGGACGTTTAAGAATCACTAAGAGAAATGCTGACATTGAAGATCGACTCATTGACCCAGTGCTGCAAATTCACAACTCTCCCTATCCACTTCAGAAATCACTCAAAAGATTTCTGTTTCATTTCTCACGGAGACTAAACACGTTTATCTATTGACTTTCTCACTCTGAGTTTAGTTGATATTGAAAAGGTGGCAGACAGCTCCAGCCTCCGATTACTAAAACCAAAACGCACTATTGAGTCTAGAGCCAAGAGATCGTCAATTAATCTTGTTAGGACACCATATCTAATTCTCATGTCTTTCCACACACTGTGGATACAAGTCTATCCTAAGAGTCCTACGCATTATCCTTGTGATATTGCCAGAACATCCGAGTGAAACGAAGGTTCTTCACAATGAAGATGGAAATCCTGTTAGAGCCAACATCAAACAAGCTCTTGGTAGGTGACTTGTGCGATTCTACAAGAATCAAACTTATGTCAACTGGAAAGAAACGATGGTGCGATTCTGTGTGAATCAAACTTGTTCCAGTACAAGAATTGATGGATTTGATCCATGATTGTCAAACAATCAAAAACTCTCGAAGTGTTACAAAATATTTTCATAAGAAACACTTAGACTTTTTTCAAATCAAATTTATTTCTTTATTTGCTAACTGTTTTATTACAGGATAAGTCAAAGATGAGATGGATATGGGAATTTCCTAGTTCCTGAGATATCAAGTGAATAACCGAATGCTCAGACACGACCTACACTTGTTATGAAGTTATGAAAGACCTCATAAAGGTGTCAAAGCTTCCGCAAACACTCTGAAATCAGTGTAATTTCTTCACAAGATCACAAGATGCGATCCTTAACAATATGATTTATAGATTATTTATGGGGGATGATCGCAAGGAAAGCGTCAAGATCACAATCAAAGACAAGTCAAAAGTGAATTCAAAAAGATCACTACCAAACCCAAATGTACAAGATTCAAATGTCTATAGCTAAAAACAAGTGATTAAGTTTAGTATTTTCAGGTGACCATCCTTAGGGGGAGATTTTTAGATGTAAGAAAAAGACTCAGTCACACCTGTGTATTTATACTGTTATCATAGCTCGTAGTTTAATAGTGAATAATATGTTTTTCGGTATTAAGCCGGGTACTAATACCCGGTATATTGTAAGAACTATATAAGCATCTTCCAACTTTGGAAGAGGCTTAGCTAGTCATTTATTATTTTCTTATAAAATATATTTTCTCTCACTAGAAAATCTCTCTCATGTGTTTCTCTCTCTAGAAACTAGCCAAGTCCAAGAATCGACACCCAGTTTATGATATATGAATATCCACAATCATTCATGAAAAAGTTTAGATATTCCCATTTTCATATTCAAATATATGAAAACACGTATGAAAATTAATTCATCTTTTATATAATAATGCGCGAAAAAAAGAAATTTTTAATCAAATCATTTGTTTTGAGTATATGAAAATACTGTCATAAGGACGTAGCATTAAATAAGTGCACAATGTATATCATATATCTTCTCTCCTTAAAGACCTCCAATTTTCTTCCTCACAGATTAAACGATTGGTAAAAAGATCAATCAATTCGTAAAAATTATTAGCTTTCATGGATTGGCAACTTAGGCTATTCATTACCTTTTGAGTCCTTCACATATAAAGATCAGCACAATACTTTCTCTTATGGTTAGCAAGTTCACTATGATCATCTAACTTATATTTCTCACCATTGATATAAAACATATCACTCAGTTGCTTGAGGTATCCTTGTGGATCTATGGATGAGAGTTACATCATTATGTGGTTCAACATTTACATGTTTTGCCTTAGAATGACATTCGCTAGTGTATTTAGAAGTTTGTGATTTGTTTTTATTTAATATCATTAAGCTCAAGGATGTTTCTATTTGCTTCTTGTAAACGAGACTATTCTCCATATACTTAGCATTTTAAGCAACAAAAACGAATTATTCTTATTTGGGGACATATAAAAACTTGACATTTCTCGACTCATTTGTAACAACATGCTTTAAAAGATATTAACAATTTTAGAACTTTGATCAAGACTTAATAGGATTAATCCTATTCCTTTTCTAGAAAGGTGTCTTCATTACTGTCTAGGTTGGAGTCATATTGAGTATATTCTCGACATACTCAATATTTTAACCTTGATATATTTGAGTCACACCCCGTTAAAGCGAAAACATGAGGTGCAATAGGTCGAGTCTCAAAATATAAGACAATAGATAACACCGTGCATGATTAAATTAAAAGATACATCCAAAATACAACATTTATCTAAAACAAGTTTCCAAATTGACAACATAAATTGTTTAAAACATAAGTTTCCCAAAAGCAAAGACAATTATTTTTTAATCATAACACATCATAAAAGATGACATAATGAAAGCACCCATGCATATGCTTTCCTAACTTCCACCTACTGATCACTTGAAAAGCATGATAAAAATAGGTCAACTATAAAATAGTTGATGAGTACACATGATTTAGAACAAACATTTCCAAGAGAAATGTCGTTACGGTAAAAAAAACATCAACTCATACTGTTACGAATCCGCCCTACAAGATACGTAGCCATATGGGTTCACAATTAGTTCAGTTCATATCAAAAATTCTAAATTTCCATTGGTTACATAATTTGCAAATATGGTCTGATAGTATGATTCAAAACAACGAGCAATCAAATGGTTGTATAAGTTTCAAATTGGTACTTTATGTATGTTCTAACTGTCTATTCTATGGGGCCACTACTTAAACGATTCAGTCATTCCCGTTTCCATCAAAACCATTGCTTCTTAGTGTACATGCTTTATTTCAATCATAAAGTTGTCGTTCTGATATTAGGCACTCCATTCCAGGGAGCGAGGAGTGGCTCTGCTCCTAAATAGCTTAAACGCCCTTGACTCGAGTAATTTGTTTCTAAAGAGAAATCCTGATATGGACCCTT
The DNA here is from genome assembly GCA_026074375.1 of Tanacetum coccineum. Lineage (NCBI taxonomy): Eukaryota > Viridiplantae > Streptophyta > Magnoliopsida > Asterales > Asteraceae > Tanacetum > Tanacetum coccineum. The sequence continues at coordinate 15,451 of BQNB010124431.1, forward strand.
GACACTTCCATGGTATCATTTTTAAAATTCTATTAGGATTCTGACTTTGGAAATATTTTTAAATTGTAGACTCAAAAAGCTTTCCATCGATATGTGGCACGACTGATAACGAGCCACGGTTTATTTTATATGAAATAAACAGGAACGAGAAAAATCGAAAAAAACACTATGTCGCGTTTTGCCCTTGGCCTGTGGCTAATTATCCACCAGAGCATCCCACGTCCGCGACGCAGGTCCATGGCCGACGGTCGTGGCCTGTTTCCTACATTTTTCACTTAAACTTCATTTTTCAAATTATTTTCCGAAAATCATATGAGCCCTTATCAAAGTGACAAATACATTATAAAGCATATTTGGAGCTTTAGAAATTTTGAACATAAACGGAAACATGTTTTAGGAGTTGTGTCAAACGCTCATTTAAAATTTCTAAACATGATTATGGCACAAAACTTGGTACATAAACCATTATGTCTTGTTTCTAAACTAATGTTACACATGTTTAGGGTGTTTACAAGATAAATATCAAATTGAAAGCAAGAGACACTCGTCACCTAGAATACTAGTGTACCCGTTCCCACAAATTCTATCTTTCTAAGCTTCTAGCCCCAAATCTTGTATCACGCACCTACAAAAGACATGGAAACTGAAAACTGTAAGTCCTTGCGACTTAGTGAGATAACAGAATTTGAACTGTAATAACTCATGTAGAAATAACTTGAACGGAACTTTAACTTAACATTGCATAGATGGTACGACCGTAGTCTCTTGTCACCTTTGTACATGATTCCTGATACTGAATTTCGTATTCATGTAAGACTTTCTACTATGCAAAATTTGTAATAAATAAAATTCTGAAGGCATACTTTCACTGTGCTTCTGAGTAGACGATACTTAGATCGTCCTGTTATACAAAAGAACTACCCTAGCCGACAGAGGTACTCATTCACGAATGCACAAACTTGTCATTGTGATTGATCTGACATGTGGGTCATCCACTCTATGATATGTGGGTTTTAAATAAAGCCGGCGGGGCTACTTAGGATGCCTAGTCCATTTCACTTATATGCTACTTATACAAAGCACGAGTCATCTACATTAGGATCTTATTCGGGAGTTCTATATCGATCTCTTCTGGGTACATACCATTTTTTGTGATTCTAAGAGCACCCTACACTTAACAACGATGCCCTTGTGAGCACCTTTAAACATAGTTTGATTCAGCTATGTGTTAAAAACCTTGCATAAGTCAAATAATCATTTTAAAATTCAAGTCTAAAACAATTAGGCTATAACTTATTAATGAGCTTCTTTGTGTAAGCACCTAATACATACTTGTTTTTTTGCTAATCCTGAATCATGAATATTGTTAAACTATTAAGTTGCATTATTAACATTTGAGAAAGGTTAAGTCATAAGAAGATGAATACTAGAGAGGTGTTCGTTTTCAAATTTTCAATTCTCAATAAAGAGACCAAATGTCAAGAGCTTCTAATATAAAAGAAATTGACTATATTTATACTACTTTCCACCCTACCTCCTAAGTTGGTTATTTGGTAAATATTACTTATTTTGACCAAATATCCCTTATTACATAATAATTTAAACTTAGAGTACTTAATATTACATGACCGATTCTTAGAGAATAATAAACACTTTTTATTTCTAACAATCTCCCCCTAAGGGTTGATTATTCTTGTCCCTTCATCGATTGTAGAATTGGTCTTTCATTCACGAATGACTCCCATCTTCTTATCTGCTTGCGAAGATTTAGACGCTTTACAATTTCTCGTTCATAAGCTTTCATTATCTTGACGTTTAATTTTCCCAGCAGTGGAGTCTTCATCTTGAAATCTGTCTTAAATATCTTTAGCTTTACTTCCTTAAGCACCTTTTCCAGAGTTGCATCACAAAACATTGGTATATCAACCAAGTCCATAACCCACTTCTCTCCTTTGTGTTTAAGGTAAACCAATCCGACACTAGTTTTATCTAACGATAGAGTAAGGATTACATGCCTTCAATACTAGGAGTTCAATGTAGAAGCAATGTATGAGGTTGATCTTTATCTGAAGCTCCGAGTCCCTAGCTGAAAGTCATGAACTCTCTTCCAGATTACACAACTTCTGATGAAAGTAAGCAGCGAATTCAACAACTTGTTCTTAGGGTAGTTGAGTTTGTTGTTCAGGCACAAGTAGTACATATCTTGAATATCATTCTTGTTGAGATACCCGAAGTCAGCCTCAAAAAAGCTATATGGTTTGTCATTCTCTCTCAACACAATTATTCTTTCCATGAAATCATTTGTAACTTTAACAACTTTAACAATCCTGTAATAAGAGAACTTCTTTTGGATCATCTTTTACTTTCATGTGCTTGATCTTGTACATTCTCTTATACCATGAATTTTTCCAATGTTGAATTGACAATCGTGGCTATCTCATTAAAATTCATGAATACTCCTTATACCCATCGAATCATCTTAATCCTCAAGATCTTCTTCAGGAAATAAAGTTGCATGAATCTTGTAAAGCGAGAGCACATCATCTCTCCTCATTATTCCCATTTCTTGCAAAAAGAAATAAGTCTTTGTGTACCAAATACCTTGGAGGTTCATTTGGATTCCTCTAAGGACCATAGAAAACAAGAGCTTCTGGGTATGGTCATTTCAAATCCTCCTGCTTGCTTTCCTATACTACTTTATTCTCCATAAACTTCTTTGCTTGTTCCAGATGGTAGGCATATTCCTTAACATCTCTAGACTATTTGCTTCACATATCTTCATGGTTTTACAAAGCCTTCATTCTTTCATGATCCATAGATAAATAGGAATCTCGCTTTCAACATTCTAAAACTCATGTATTATGTCACACCCCCAATTAGGGTCCCGTCCGATTTAGCGTCTGGGCGTGACGTCACTAAATATCTCAAGTACAAAGCATAAAGAACGACCTCTAAGGGTACGTTTTGAAAATAAACACCATTGCATAAATTTAAAATATTAATAAGTTTACATCGATCAAATTTAAAAGATTCAAGAGTCAATATGCGGAAGCTTAAATAAGTTCTACAACGGTAATTAAAGACATAGATAATTTCTGGTAAACCGGTCCGGGCAATTAGACTTCACATAAGTCAAGCAACGACATCCATGCTAAGCACCTAAGAAAAACATGCTTAAAACGTCAACATAAAGTTGGTGAATTCATAGGTTTAGTTCAAACGTAATTAATGTGGACCACAAGATTATCAAAACGTATGTGACAGTTATAGGAGATACAACTTCACATAAAGAGGCATTTATGTTGCGCTAAGCTCATGAAACCAGGGCTAATAATGAAATGATGGCATGTACACTGCCATAGTGCTTGCCCTCATAGGTGTCCGACCAAAGACCACCTAACTAGTTTCGACATGACATATATCCGTTAGTTCTTGGTAAACTCGAACTAGTAAGTGCTTCTTACTCAGATAAGGATAATTAGTCCCAATGGATCTACTTATTCACTCGTGCTCACTTAACCAGCCAGTCGGTTAAAGGTAATTAACAGTTCATGATAATTCGGGTAATAGTGGTCTAAATGCTACTTAGGTAACACGTAAACGGGGAAATTCTCACGTATAGTACCTGTGTCCAATTTTAAAAGCAAGTAATGTTTCTCACCCCAAGTTATAAAACATTTAATCAAAACGAGTAAAAGTGGGGCTATGAACACACCTTGATTGGTGAATTAAGGTTGTGAATAGTCTAGAAATAAAATCACTCAGTAACGAACGACAGTTCACAAAGACAACCTATGAAATGAAGGTTTGGTTTAATATTGGAGTAATGAAGAATTACGGTTAATGCATAAGGATTTACTAGTGTACTTTTGTTAATATGTTTCCAAAAATTAACATTTGTGATCGTATAGTAGTTAAAATGTTTTCGTAAGTAAAACGAGTAATAATAGTATATATATATATATATATATATATATATATATATATATCCAAGTAAAAATATAATGTTCGACATCTTACATAATTTTCGTATATCTAATTTTATCACGTGCGTTTTCTAGTATTTTCTAAGTATAATAATTTATAAAAATTTCTGCATGACCCGTTCGTATTTACATGTTTTCCAAAGTCGTAGACTTTATTTATAAACCATTTTCAAATCACCTTCAATCTACATTTCTCATCTATGAACTATACATCATCAAATCCCTAATTTCATGATCCGTAATTACTAACGTTCAAAATAAGTTAAACGTATAGCGTCTAAGTCGTGCACTATTAAATAAGCTATTTATGAACTTATTCAATAAGCTACACCGTGGGTTTTATGCCTTGGTGTATTGTATTCATGTTGGGCCTTGGCCCGTCAAGTCAAAAATGTAGTTTTACTTATCCATATAGTCCTATAAGCAAGACGTTTAAATAATAATCATGAGACTTAATAATAAGCTATCAATAAGCTCACAATAAGCCAAGACAAAGACCCAT
>BQNB010124432.1:0-14486 GCA_026074375.1 Tanacetum coccineum
CCATCAGATAAATTGGAAAAGACTTGTATGCAGCGTAGGCGACGAAAATCCGAACAACTTCCAAGCGAGCAACTGGAGCAAATGATTCCTCAAAATTAATACCCTCTTCCTGAGCATATCCCTTAGCTATAAGTCGTGCCTTGTTGCGAATGAGAATTTGATCTTCATCCTTTTTGTTCTTCCATAACCACTTTAGCTTGAGTACAGTCTTGCCAAAGGGTTTGTCAACAAGTTCCCAGAGTTGTAGTCTGTCAAACTGATGACGCTCTTCCTGCATTGCTTCTATCCATGTAGAGTCAACCATTGCCTTCTTAATGTTTTTCGGTTCAGCAGTACTCACGGTGAGTGCGAACATACACATTTTAGGATCTGTTGCAAGTTGTCATCTTGTTTGCACGGGGATTGGATGGATTTCCACGAACTTGTTCTAGCAGGTGATCTTTTGTCCATCGGTATTCAGAATCGTGTGGTCGATAGAAGGTATGCATATTTGAATTATCAATATTATGTGAGGAAGACTCAGCAATTTCTTGTACCGGTGTATAGAAAGGATTGATAAATTCATCTTGTTAGAACTCTGCATCTTCTGCTTGGTTATTGTTGTTTTCCTCAGCATTAACATTTGTTGGATTGTTGGTTTTGTTGAAGATTGAATATTCGTTGTAGGTGGTGTGTCTTGTTGTTTAGAATTGTCGGTGGGAGAAGAAGAATTGTTGACACATGAAGTACCTGCAATGAAAAATTCATCGTACAAAGGACCAAAAAGAAGATCCAACTCTTGTTGTGATGAAACTATTGTATCTGCTGAAGGAGAAACATGTTGTAGTTAGGGGGCGGGGCCAGAGTTGTCATAGTTTGACGCTTTTTGTTGTTTGGGAACGAGGCCTGAAGTGTTATTATCAACAGACGTCTCAGACATCTCTTTGATTTCATCAAATCTAAGATGTATGGATTTAACTATCAATCGGGTTCTCTTGTTGTAAAAAATTTATCCCTTAGACTAAGTGGAGTATCCAAGCAAGCAACCTAGCACCTCAAGCACCTCTATGACTTAAATTGGACGGCATGACTTAAATTTGACGAGTATTAATTTTTGATAAATACATGATCAAAAATTGTGTACGAGGAAGCATGGATTCATCCTTCGTAGCACAAGTTAAAAAACTATTTTTAACTTAAGTCTAATACTTGTTTTATATCATTTATGTGTGTCAAGTTGTTCATTTTCATGACTAATATATAACCTAGCTGGAATAAATATTAGTTTAAACAATACATAAATTAAATAACAATCATAAGATTTATTTAGTGTTATTTATATAAAAACAAGTGTTTAGTTTCAAATCATAGTTAAACTTTAAACTAAATCAAAGATTTAGTTTCTAAAATCAGTTTGTGTTTTATTTTTAGTTTTATAAAAAAACATTTGCAAGTTATATACATTCCAAACATATATAAAAGCAAACAAACAAACACAACCACAAGTATGCAAAGCCTCAACCGATGAAAAACCTATGCTTGGTCTCGTGATACATCACGAGAACCAAGAAGTCAACTAAGGATTAACCACACAACCACAAGGAGGGCTCCCACTTGCTCCAAGAACCATCATGAGCAAGTGAAACCCTAAATGAACATTATACCCAAAACTGCCATAAAATATCAGCTGACTTTATGGGTCTGAAACTCCTAGAATGATTCTTCCCCAATCTGAGCTCCAGTTGAAGAAGTTGTAGCCCCATGAGTTTTGCACCTGCTCTCAAAAATTCAGCCTCTAACTCCTTATAGAACTTCGGGAAATCCATTTTTAATGGAAGTCACTCCAGCAGCTCCGAATTTTACTTTATGCCTTTAACTCTTGCGCCATTTTTTTTTGGGTAAAGAGGAAATTCCCCGGTAAAATATATAACACCAAAAAAACAGTTAAGTACAATGGAATGTGGTAGAAGTACCACATTAACCTCAAGCGAAACGCTTGAACAACCACAGAGCTACTTGAGACAGGCCCCAAGCAACCCTAACAATCAAAATACACTAACAAGCACACCAATAGGAAAAAACCACTTGAGAGTACATAAAGCCTCAAAATCATCCCGCTGCAGCAACGTAGGAGTATATGCAAACATTCGAATCCAAACAACGGTTACAATAATTTGATAATTGAATACATTTATCCTATCATCTAACTACTATAAAATGCACAAACAATGACTACAATAAAAATTAAAAGCATACAAAAAGAAGCCGAAACAATGGCAAAACCTAAAACTGAAATTAAATGCAATATCAAGCGAATCAAGTCACAAGGGTCAAGGTTTTCATCGAATTTGCATACACAACATAATAATACCATAATATCATGTATTAACAAGGTGTTGGCTAAGTCTATGGCCAAACATGCATGTATTTCCCTGGATATAAAATAATTAACATGAAATAAATTGTTAGCCAACGAATCGAAGAAATAAATTAACTATAATTAAAACCCCGATTTGTACGTGTAACCAATGGCTTAAGGATCACTTAGTAATGTATTAAAGACCTTATAACAACCATATTATTTCAGAAAATAATGCCCAAAGGGCTGATTTAAAACCGATTCAAGAATCGTTCCAAACCACGCGATTTAGGCCATTTTACATGTACCCGATAACAAAACCAATTAAGGTATGCATAACAAATGGCTATGCGATCAAAAATCACAGATCATAAGACCCTATATGGGTTGAATTAATTTCAAAAAATAAGCCCTATGGGCTGTTTTAAAATTATCCTTTTGAATCCATCAAAAACACGTGTTTTTAGCCATTTTTACGCATACAAGATGATCATATGACATCATATGATGGCTCGTGATACCACTGTAGGTGCTGAAACAAATGAATATCATAAAATCAAATATAAAACACAGCGGAACATGCACCTATCAACGAATCCATAGAGTCATATGATCAATCAAAATAAAAACAATAATGATTACCTTTGCAGCGTAATCGGTAGAATCAAAGAACAACCTTCTCTTGTACACGATCTATCTAAGAAACCAAGTGACCAAAGTAGATCACCTCTATGAATATCCACACTACACTTCACCGTATACCTCTTGGATGCTAGTCCTTAAACCCGTAACCTTGAATTATACTTTGAATGAACAAGAATCAAAGTAATAGATCAAGAAAACAAAAAAAACTCTTATTTTGTTTATGTTTATGTCGTCTCTTTTATAGGAAGAGAGAGAGGAGAAAAACTTGATAAGTATTTAATTGATTTGTAACTCATAATGAATAAATCAATTAGTAGTTATCATAAATCCAATTAAATTGGTAAGTGGTTAATTGATTTGTAACTCCTAATGACTAAATCAATTAGTAGTTATCATGATCCAATTAACCATTAACCCCCTTGAGCTTTCCTTCTCTTTTCTTTTACATCTTAGGCCGGCCATATGGTGGGCTCAAATGGGCTTGCCATTTGTTTGCTCAGTGCAATAAACTAAGTACATTACTTAGTTATTATAAGCCCAATATTGATCCTGAGTTACGTAGTTTATTTATAAACATTGAATACAATAAACACGATATATACAGTGGCACCTCAGTGTATGTGTGTGACCCCATAGCCTCACATGTTTCCAGCCGTATATTATTTATTATGACATGAGCATACTCCAACATAACCATCGAGAGACCGATAAATGATAATGAGAATTAAAGCGTCGAAAAGCCGAGTAAAACTCTAAAAGCAACTTAAAAATAAAGTCGCGGCTTAGAATATAAAAATATAGTACGCGACAAATAATAAAATAGTTTATAAAAGTATTTTAATAAAAATGTTTGGCATTGTACTTTGTTTTTTTTAGTTTTTATAAATATAATTGGGCCCAAATTATAAATTCTCAACACATTATTTAAGCCAAAACACATCATCTAGTTCACTAATTATAACCCAAAACAAATATTTACCTTAAATTTAATTAAGCCCATTTACAAAAGCACATTTTACTTTTATTAGGCCCAAATTAATGAGCAGCCAAAATTTTCGAGTTTCATCTAACTTCTCGGCCTCGTATTTCCCAATCCATAAATGATATAAATGCGAGGTTTTCGCCTACGGAAAGATTTTTGAGTCTACTTTACATATTTGTGGTCCCCACATTCCCAGAATTTTTATAACATGTGCAAAATTACTAATTTACCCTTTAATACCAAAGCTGTCAATTTCCAGAATTTTATCGCTTCACTAAATTAAGTGTATCTCCTAAACCGTGTATCCATAAAGACTGAAATTTGCTGCAAAATCTAAGTTGACTCAATAGCTAGAATCTACAGTTTTACATAAATAGGTGTTGATATATAAAAATCTTTACTTATAGCAATATCAACTTCTGGTTGCAATATTCGACTACTATTACCATTTCGGCGATATCTCACTCGTCGGAAGGAGATACAGCCCTATCCAAATGGGTACATGAACCTAGGACATTTCTCTACCACCCTATCTAAATTCCCAGAACTTCAAAGGAAAAAAAATATATCATTATGCACTCACATAACTGCTGGTCCAACAGTCCCTAAGAAACATGTGACTGATTTTTACGGCTTACGAAAACGAGCATAAATCAAAATCTATAATAGGTATTAAGGTGAGGCCAAATGGAGATGATAGGTATAAGAGTCTTCTACAGGTATCATCTTTTTATTTCAAAGATTTAGTGCAAAAATGTGGAGCTATACTCTTTTTTCCTAGAGTATGACAGATTTGGCTAGTTTCACTAAATGGCGATAACTCACTCATCAGGAGCAGATATGGACCTATCCAACTCGCCATATACACCTTAAACATTTTCCTAAAACCTCATCAACATACCCAGAACCTTTTGGACAAAAATTATTTCGTTACACACTCAACAACAACCTGATGTTCCAAAACTGCCCAGAAATTCATGTTGCAAAACCCATCCAAACATGTTTTTACCCATTCAATCAAGTGTACAATGCCAAATTAATTTATACCACACACTTAAAACATCAAAAATACATGTTCTTTAAGAATCATAACCCAAAATTCATGGCCATTTTAAGGAAAAAAAATTGAAGAAACAAAGAACAAAACTTACAAGATTGAGAATAATACTAATGAATCAAAACACAAACACCCCTTCTTGTGTGTTGGCTGATTTTTGGACCAAAGAGCAACCCAAACAAAATCAAACCTTGATTCAAAAAACCCAATATAACAATACCCACTTGATTTTATAAAAACCCAATCAAGATCTTCAAGAAATCACCAATAAAATGCTCAAAACTTGGATTCAACCCACCAAACATTGCCAGGACCTCAATGATAACGTTGTAATGTAGAAAATAAGTACGATTTTTTAGAGAGGGCGATGGTGGTGTGGTGGCTGTCGCCAACCATGGGAGGAAGAAGGGAGGTGTAGATTTTTTTTATATAGGGAATATGTCAATCAATAGTAATCAAGTTTCATTCGTGTTCCAATTTGATACCTCAAACTTTATGTTAATCGTAAAAACCATCAAACTTTTAAAACTGTTTCAATCTTGTGTAATTTTCTATAACTGGTGTGCTTAAAGTATATTTATATATGCATTAACATGTTGTACATTTATTTAAAACACCTACCCCCTGAATTTAACTATTTCAAACCAACTTTATGTACAACCCTTTAATGCACGACTAAACATAAACAATAACAACAAAATAATAACAAAGTTTGAGAAGTGTTCCGTTCATGTCACTCTGCCATAAAAATTACACAAGTATGAAACAGTTTAGAAACTTTGATGGTTTTTATGATTGATATAAAGTTTGAGGTACTAAACTGGAACATAATTCAAACTTAGTTACTGTTTAATGATTTTCACCCTATTATATATTATGAGATGGAAATGAAGATATGTTTATTAATAATTCAAAGTGCCACAATAATTGGCATTTTCAGAGTAACCATCGCGTGAAGATAAGAGAAATATATTAGTTTTGTGTTTATTTTAAGTAAAATTTAGAATAAGTGGGTAGTTTTGAGGCCAACGGGTATAAACGTACAATATAACCAGAGTTTAGGCGGAACCATGAAAAATAAACGTATATGATAAAAATAAAATTATAACATGTGAGATACTTTTTTGAAATAATATAAATATGTAGAGCACGTAGACTAATATTTAGTCTAAAGCGAATTCACGTTTTAATAAGCGTTTTATTACGAACGCAAGACAACCTATTCGGTTAATAGCAAAAAAATAAATTTTACTCAAAAGTAAAATAAATAATAGAATATGGATTGAAAATATTGACCCAAATTTACGAGGTATTACATCTTTTGCGTTTTTTACAAGTTGTGCAAGCAAGGCAACTAGTTCTCATTTCAGAATAGAGTCGGCAAAAATTGCAGACCTTGTCTGTAAGATGCCCCTACTAGCCTAAAAAATTGGAAGGACAATTTTTTCTTGGTTGACCGGAGGGCAGCTCCTATAGCTATGGCCTGGCGGCATCATGACTCTAGCGTTGCGGACCCTTTTCCTAAATCTAGTGAATATGATGCATCGGATGTTGCCAAGTTGCAGGAGGTGATTATTTCTCTTCGCAAACCACCTCCCAGCCTTCTATACGTTACGGGTCTTTCCAATGTTTGGAAGCTTGCCGGCTACATTTTCTCTCTAAAGGATTCGAAAGGGAAGGGTAATACCTTTGTTCCACCGGTCATCTCTTTTTGTTTATCTGCAGCTTGTTTGTCAATTTGTCACATATGTATTTCATTGTGTATATTTTGTTTTGCAGTTGTTACGATGGCCGAGTTTCTACGATTTCCTAACTTCCAAGGTTCAAAGGTTGCCGTTGGTTCTCTTCTTCCTCCCGGCACAACTAGGGTGACCCACATGCCTTGACAGATTGATTAAAGGATATTCCTCCCAAGACTGGTGACATGATAACGGCCGAAATACCATGCCGGAAGGTTCTTGATGACAAAGAGAAGAAGACGAGGAAAGCTAAGGAGAAAGTTGCAGCCCACGTTGTTGATGCTGACATTCAGCCTGAAAAGGTTGTTACAAAGATAGGTGATGGCAAGGAGGATGCTCGCAAAAGGAGAAGGGTTCGCCTGGAGGCTTTGGTGCAGCAAGAATCAGAACATGTGTCTTCTCCTACTCCCCTGAATCATGCTAAACCTCTAGAGACTTTGGCTTGCAAACCCAGCCCAACCCCGCTCATCGTTCGGGTAATGATTTGTCTTTATCATGCTTTTTCTTTTTCTCGTTATTGACTGTTCTCACGCCCTCTTTTTTTATTAGCCTGACACGCTGAGACTGTAGAAAATCCTACTTGCGATAAGGTCGTGCTCGCGATAACTTTGTTTTTTAGGTTACTCCGTTGGGCGCTTCGGTAATCTGCCATTCACTCCCCAATAGGGTCTTACAGATTCTTCTCGTATGGACAACTCTTGTCAATGCCGAGATATGATGTCAAATCTTTTCACTTATGCTAACCATGAGTTCTTTAATGAGGGGGTAGGCAATGGGTCTGCTGTCAAGCGGTCTTGGAAGTTGTTATGTCAGTCCGCTCGGCAGCAGGCCAACACCTTGCTTTGTTTTGAGACCCTAATGGAAGAGCACGTCGATCTCGTCTATGTCACACCCCCAAAATCGGACAGGCAGCGGAATAGTAGCATTGGGGTGCGACTTCATAGCACAGCAATCAAGATATAGGAAACGACCTTAAATGGACGTTTTAAGATAAGATTTCATTCGATGCCATAGCAAAATATCAGAGTTCATACATTAGGTCCCATATGTTTTAAAAGTCATAAACATTTCCACATACGTTTTTAATTAAACAAAAGCTTCATACTACCAAAAGGTGACTTATGTTTTTATAGATAAAAGTTGCATCGAATTTAAATAAACACAGAATCCATCTTCATTGATATCCATCACGGCTCCTATCCAAGCTTATACCTTAGGACCAAAAATTAAACATGCTAAAAGTCAACACAAATGTTGAGTGAATCCATAAGTTTGTCGGCAAAAGAGTGGACCACAAGATTTAAGTAATAGTAGACCATGAATCATATTCAGTAGTCCAAAAACAGGTATTATTGCACTAAGCTCATGACACCGAACCTTAACACGTAATAAGTAATCGTAATATATGCCCCACGCAGTAAAAAGGATGATGCTAAACAACCAACGTATTATTCAAATGTTAAATGCACCATGAGTCAACTTGTGACCACAAAGAAAGGTGGGGATTGTCAGTCCTGATAGATCTATCCACAACACTCGCGCTTACTAATATAGCAACTCACAGTTCATGATAAAAGGGGACTTAGTGGCAAGGGTACTTAGGCAATAATATGATCACGAAATAACATACAGTTTTAAAACACTTCCACCCCGTAGAGTTTGTAAAACAAGTAGATAGAAATGGGGCTATGAACTCACCTCGAGTTATTGATAATTCAAATACAACAGAAATTGCGTCACGGAAATGACGGAATGCAACCTAATCCAATATAGGTCATATAAGTACTAATCACATTGGATAACTACTACCATGTATAATTCTATATAGCTAATCACCATCAAATTATTTTAGTGAAATCATATTTATAAGGTTAAAACGTTTATAATTATACCTTTAGTAAAAATGACATAACTTTTATGTTTCAAGTCCGTTTCTTATGTCCACGCTTTCGTATTAAGACGAGTTATCAAAATTTGACATTTTCATATCTTTAGTCCTCTGATGAACAGTGATTTTACTGTTCATACCAGTTATAAACTTATTTTTATAGTTTTAGTTATCGTAAAATCCGTAAATGGCGTTTCTTATTCGTTATAGCTCCGTTTTTAGAGTTTCTTTCGAGTACGTTCTCGTAATTGAAAGTTCTATCTATTTATGAGGTTTACAAATATAAATGTTTCTGTCATGAACAATAACTTTTATAAAAATGGGTTTATAAAAGTATTTTTATACATTTAGGTATATAATCTTGCGTAATTCATAACTTTCTCGTTTTTAATTGAAAAATTACGTTTCTTATTGTTTTGGAATCCTAAAAATATGTGTGATTTAATAAAAATACCAAACCTTCTGTTTGTAGAAATTTTATAACAAGTTTTTATAAAAATTCTTTTATGTCTCCGGTTATTATCGTAAAACTCGTAAACTACGTATCTTTTTCGTTATGAATCGGTTTTTCAAGTTCCTTATATGCCTGGAATCATCATGAGACGTAGTATGTTTATAAAGTATAAAATACATGCCTAGAAATTGCGTTTCAAAACAGTCCCTAAATATCCTTTTGAGTTTATTTATATAACTTTGTTTTATATACTTTTTAAACTACATAATTTACCACAAGTCCTATATAACCTTTTATATTATAAGTATCATACTTTATATAGTCCATTTGTCCATATTTTGTCCAAGATCATCAAGTCCTTACATCACATGAAGTCATAACTTTCCTTAAGTAAGCTTTTTATTACAAGTTTATTCATGAACTTTTTATACTTAAACCAACATACTACCATACTTATATTTCTATTATTCCATGATATATAAACCCACATAACACATGAATAAGTGTACAAAATCATAATCACAAGTAAAAATATGTTTTACATGTTTAAAAACATCCTAATGGTGATTTTGCCATATAGAACCAATATACACATAAAATGATAATTATGAAGTGTTTAGGGTTTTAGATAACCTTAGAAATGATGAGTGGTGAATGGGAAATAAATCACACCCTTGTGATTTAAACCCTTGGCTTGAAATATGAGATGAAAACCCTAACTTTCTTAAGAACTTATATCTTGAACTTTCTTGTCTTAACTCTTGTAAAGCTTAAACCAACCCTTCTAAACACCTAAGAACATCTTAGACATATAGTAGGAATGTGTGTGATTGTGATAAGTAAAATTTTGTAAGGATTTGGTGTTGGTTTGTTGTTTGCCGTGAGCTAGGAGGGGGGAGGAGGAGGAGTTTTTGTGTTTTACACCTTTAAAATGAGAAGTGTGTGTGTATTATCACTAGTAAAAGCCTTAAGTATCCTAAGGACTAGTCAAAGAACAAGATGAGGGTTTCATGGAGGTCTTTGGTCTTTGTCTAAAAAAGAAAGGAACATCCCATGGTCTTAAGGAAGTATGTTTTTCAAAGTTTGATATCTCTTTGTGTTTTTCTACAACCATAACCGGCCCTATGTATATGTATGATAGTATTTGAGTTAATTTTTATGTATTGGGTATAATAATGGGTATTTGTTGAAGCGTAGATTAATTTTTTGTGGTTCCGGGAATGCCTAAACGTAATTTATCACGAAACGTAAACACTTTACGTAACCGGTAAAAATAAATATAAAGAGTTAATTATTAATTTCGTAAAATAATATAACGTTTGCTTGATGAAAACTTTAATTTGTTTGGTGTCCGTTTACGTTAATTGTTGATTTTTAGTTTACGTGATTTTACTATAAATTAAGAATTAAAAGTAAACGCGTACGAGAAAAAAAATAATTAGTAAAATAGATGACGTCGTAAATGACCTGAAAATACGGAATGTTACAGTCTCCTCCGGTTAGAAGAGCCTTGTCCTCAAGGCTTAGGTTGCAACACCTGAGGAAGGTACGGGTTCAGAGAAAAGATTTGGATATTTCTTCCAGAATTGGTCTTCATGTTCCCAAGTATACTCAGCTCCTTGCCAAGAGTTCCAACGTACTTTGACCAATGGGATTCTTCTTCGCTTTAGCTTCTTCACATCCCGCTCCACGATCTTAATAGGTTCTTTGACAAATCGCAGATTTTCATCAATCTCTATCTCATCCAAAGGCACTTGAACATCTGGCTCAGCCAAACATTTCTTGAGATTTGACACATGAAATGTGTCGTGAACACATCTCAGTTCCTGGGGTAACTTCAACCGATAAGCTACTGGTCCAACACACTCTACTATTTCAAACGGTCCCATATACCGTGGTGCTAGCTTTCCTTTCTTACCAAATCGTACCACTCCCTTCCATGGAGATACCTTTAGTAACACTCGGTCTCCAACTTTGAATTCAAGAGGCTTACGCCTCTTATCAGCATAGTTTTTCTGGCGACTTCTTGCCATTTTCAACCTTAATTTAATCTGAAAAATCTTTTCTGTCGTTTCTTGCACAATTTCTGGTCCAATAAGCTGACTTTCTCCTACTTTAGTCCATATCACGGGGGATCTACACTTCCGCCCATACAGAGCCTCGAATGGCGCGCACTTAATGCTCGCGTGGTAACTGTTATTATAAGAAAACTGAACCAACGGAAGATGAGTATCCCAACAGCCACCAAAATTCATAACACAAGCTCGTAACATATCTTCCAGTGTCTGAATGGTACGCTCACTCTGACCATCGGTCTCAGGGTGGTAAGTCATACTAATGTTTAGTTTTGTACCCAACACTTCATAAAGAGCTTGCCATAAGTGTGACGCGAATCGACCATCACGGTCTGAAATGATTGACACCGGCACACCATGTCTTGATACAATCTTTTTGATATAAATTCTTGCTAGCTTCTTTGTTTTGTAATCTTCACGAATGGGTAAAAAGTGAGCCAACTTGGTCAATCTATCTATAATGACCCAAATCGCATCATACCCACCGCTGCTTCTAGGCAACTTTGTGACTAAGTCCATTGTTATCTTCTCCCATTTCCACTCAGGAATTTCTGGTTATTGAAGTAATCCTGAGGGTTTTTGATGTTCGGCTTTAATCTTAAAGTACGTAAGACACCTGCTAACGTACTCAACAATGTCTCTCTTCATACCAGGCCACCAATACAATTCTCTCAGATCATAGTACATCTTATATGCACCCGGATGTATTGATTATCTAGAAGTATGAGCTTCATCCATAATCAATTTCCTTACACCATCAACTGATGGAATCCAAATATGATCGAAGAAGTAAATTCCATCATCATCTCGTCGTTCAAAGTGTGTTTCTAATCCTCTTAGCCATTCAATTGGAGCTTTGAGATCCTTAGAAGCTTCGCCTTATGCTTTTAAAATCTTCGCCTTAAGTCCAGAATGAATAGTAATACTCACAGCACGTACTCGCCTTGGCTTGAGCCTTTCTTTTCTACTCAAGGCATCTGCCACCACATTCGCCTTGCCCGGGTGATATTTGATCTCACACTCGTAGTCACTGAGTAGCTCGATCCACCATCTTTTGCGCATATTCAAATCTTTCTGGTCAAATATGTACTAGAGACTCTGGTGGTCAGTGTAGATAACACTTTTTGTCCCATACAGATAATGTCTCCAGATTTTAAGAACGAACACCACCGCACCCAATTCCAGGTCGTGGGTGGTATAATTTTTCTCGCGTCTTCAACTGTCTTGACGCATATGCTATCACTTTGCTTTTCTGTATCAACACGCACCCAAAACCTTGTTTCGATGCATCACAATAGACCACAAAGTCGTCTGGTCCATCGGGGAGTCCTAACACTGGAGCATTGCATAGCTTCTCCTTTAAAATGCGGAAAGCTTCATCTTGTTCATCGCCCCACACATATGTCTTATTCTTTTGAGTCAACAGGGTGAGGGGCTTGGCACGCTGAGAGAAATTCTCAATAAACCTTCGGTAATAACCCGCTAGTCCTAGAAAAGAACGGATTTCAGTTGATGATTCAGGGGTCTTCCAATTCTTGACCGACTCAACCTTGCTAGGATCCACGTAGATACCGTCACGGTTGACCACATTTTACGTAACCAATAAAAATAAAATATAAAAAGTTGATTATTACTTTCGTAAAAATAATATATTGCTTGCTTGACCAAAACTTTAATTCGTTTGGTGTCCGTTTACGTTAATTATTGATTTTTAGTTTACGCGATTTAACTATATAATAAGAATTAAAAGTAAACGCGTACGAGAAAAAAATAATTAGTGAAATATATGACGTCATAAATGACCTGAAAATACAAAATGTTACAGTTGTTAGGTTTTGGTGATTGTTGTAAGTAAAGTTTGATCTTGGTGATCATTTCTAGTAGTGTTAGATAGTTGTGACATAAGTAGTGTGGTGAGGAGAAGTTGTGAAGGTGTGAAGTCGTGAATTTTCTTTTTGTGTGATGAGTTGTGGAGTTGTGATCCAAGGTGTGAGACTTAAGTGTGTAGTGAAGTTGTGATGTAGTCGTGAAGTTGTAAGTCGTGAACAAGTCGTGACAGTTATGTTGTGATAGATTGGTTCATAGCTAAGATTAGACTCGACATCTGCTTGTGAGAAATTGATATAAGCACCGTTGTGTACGAGTTTTCTCATCTTTTTTTTTTATGCCATAAAGGAGCTTGTTGACATAGGAAGAAAAACTCTGAGTTAGGTGATCGGGAGTGGAGTAGGGCCGGAGAAGAGGAGCTTATAACCGAACCACTATAATCCTTGTGTTGTGGTTGATCTTTCCAAATTCTTATTTTTATTTGCTTTTACATATTTGTATTGTTCATTTTGTGCAGTATTGAATATCACAAAAAGTCGAATTTTAAGATTCATAAACAAACATAAACATTAAATTAAAAAGCGGTAAACTATTCAACCCCCCTTCTAGTTTTCCACAAATTCTGTAAAAGTTTAAATTATATAAATAACCTATACTTTTTGCCATTTACGTCTGTATTTAGAAACAGATTTTCGATTCATATTTATATTTATAGCGGAATCTTAACACAAGTATTAAGAAGAACACAATATAATACTAATTTTGCTATTTGCTATTAATTTCTATTTCAATGTGATACTAAACATTGTGTCGTAGGGTTTATTTTATACGCCAAGGAAACCCTAGAAGGCTATACAAAACGTGTAGAAAGATAATGCTTATCATTCCCTATTATATCTCTAAGATAACTCTTATATGTAAAACAGACTTAACTAGACAAAAACAGAACTAACTATTGTTCTGCCAGACTTAACTTAGTACTGGCAGACTTAACTATGTCTACTAGACTTAACTCTGTCTGTTTACAATAATTCTTAACACTTTAGCTCACATGGCCCGAAAGATTATTAAAAATAAATTACAAAAAAGGCCCCTCAAGTTTTTATTATTTATGATTTTTTTATATAAAATTTTTAAATAAAAAATATACCGATAGAACTTCCTCTGGATTATGAATAAATTGAGCCCAATATTGATATGTTCCAGACGTGAGTACGATTTTATAAAAAATGTTGAAGTTTAATATACGTTTTAAAAAATGTATAAAAACTTTCAACACACACATTGTATAATATACTATGAAGCATGTTTTAATTTTGTTCTTTTGTGCATTCTGGACCAACAGCCTATATCCGGCCATATATCATGACTATTTGTTGGGCTTATACCCTTTTTTGCTTAATTATCCATATGTTACTCACACAATTTTTAAAAAAAAAAGTGGTACACTGTTTTGTATCAAAAAGAATTAGCAACAAAAA
>BQNB010124433.1:0-19938 GCA_026074375.1 Tanacetum coccineum
TTCCCTATCTTTAGAAAATCTGTGTGAAGGTGTCGATATTTCTATACCAAGAAGGTTGTTGAAACGGTTAGTACCTGATTTGATAATACTTTGTATGGATATTTTATTGGTAAATGTATTGTGTTTCCGCTTGTGAAGTACTATGTTCGAAATAATTGGGTTAAATATTGTTTGACGAGAATAATGATGAACTCCAAAGGCTTTTTCTTCTTTCAATTCAAAACTTTAAAAGGCTTGGTGGATGTTCTTGAGAACGGGCCATGGATGATTCGTAACAGCCCTATCATTATTAAGAAATGGTCTATGAATACGCGTTTATGTAAAAAAGAGTTAACCCGTATTCTGGTGTTGGTTAAGATTCATGATGTTCCTAATCAGGTTTTCTCGGAAGATGACTGATAAGTGTAAAATACACATATCCATTTATGCCTAAAATAACCCAATTAAACCCAAAACAGACCAAAAATAGCAAAAATATACTTGTATTTATGTTTTGTGTGTGCAGGTATGGATAAGTTAAAAAATCACAAGAAAGTAGTCAAAAATGAGCAAGCACGGACACGAGAATTAGAAGAGTACAAAGCCGAAGCCAGAAAAGTCAAGCCTTAGTCAAAATCAGCCAAGAAAAATCAAAGTTAGTCAAAGATGGTCAACAAAAGTCAGCAAGACCCACAATATTCCATTTTAACCCTCTAAGTTTCACAAAAGTCCAAGAATAGCCCCTCTCCTCTTAATGGGCCTTAAAAACCTAAATGGGCCCAATAACCCCATACCCGGATTCATAAGCCCAAGTCATTAGCCCACTTCCCTTTTATGAAACCACAAGGGCCAATCTTGCAATTCTCTAAAGTTATTTATAACTAAGAAAATGGAAAAGAGAACACAAGGACCAATTGTGTAAAATCCCCAATCTTATAACAGTTTTAACTGTCAAATAAACGCGCCAAAACCTTTTACTATTCACCCGTCGTCCCTAAGTTACCTTTTACTCAAATCAAAGGGGTTTCTCAAATTAAAGGGTGCGTTGGTCAATTCAAGGAAGCTCAAGTACAATGGCAGGGTCAAATGGGTCAAATCAAGAGTCTTACTAGCTCACACTCAAGAGAAGACACGTCATCAATGGAAGAAGCACAAGTATATGTGGGTTTTTGTACTAAATCATTCAGTAAAGAAGCACAAGTGTGCCTCAAACGGATTGCCACGCTGGCAATCCGTGTGAGGTCACTTAGTGATCCAACGGCCAAAAACAAAGTCCTAATGATTGATTGATTTGATGGTGGATGATTGATGAAGGCCAGGGGCTAGAAGGTTCTTTGATGAGCTATAAATAGCCCTCAACTCTTC
The DNA here is from genome assembly GCA_026074375.1 of Tanacetum coccineum. Lineage (NCBI taxonomy): Eukaryota > Viridiplantae > Streptophyta > Magnoliopsida > Asterales > Asteraceae > Tanacetum > Tanacetum coccineum. Next base: position 1,345 of record BQNB010124433.1, read on the forward strand.
ACACGCAAGGAATCTTTTTATCTTTTCTTTTCTAGTTTTTCTTAGCTTAGTGTAATTTTAGAAGCTTATTATCATTTTGATCAAATTGTAATCTCTTTTAAGTAATGTAATTCAAATTTTCAATTAATGAAACTCAGTTTTTAATTGTCATAAGCTCTTCTCACTTTCAACCTTTAAGCTCTCTAAATAAGTCTATCTACCTCAATAAGCTAATAAGCTCATAATGAGCTCTCAAGAGTCTATAAGCTTTTGATTTGAGCTTAATTACTCTTAATCATACTCTAAACCTATAAAATCAGTTTAATATTTATATATTATCTTTGGATTGGAAAGTTTATGGAAGGGGGATCTAAAATGGAAGGATCCCCAAGGACTTTACCCTAGCTTATCTAATAAGCTAGGGAGCTTGAAGCTGCCCTATTTGGGAACCTCTTGTTTAGCTAGAGGTCAAGTAAGTTTTCTTTTAATATCTTATGTCTTTAGATTCTAGCTTATTTAGAAGTTAAGTGCTTATTAGTAACTGCTTATTTGCTTATTTTCTTTAATTATTAGTAGTGCTTTTTTGTGTTTTATCTAACTTAGTATTCATAGTTGCTTATCTGTTTTTGATTAAATTAGTTTAGATCTTAGTCCTTTATATATTTGTCTTAAAAACCGCTAAAAAACCAAAAATATAGTAAAATAGTATAGATCTTAGATTAATGCTTATTTAGTTGTTAATTCTTGTTAATTAAGTTTGTTTTAAGCTAGTTTTTATCTGGTATTTAGAATTTGTTCATTAGATTCCTCTTAAAAAGTTTTTCTTAAATCTGTCATAGTCTAAAAGGGGTGTTTGGTTTAGTGCACTCTTGAATTGCACTAGCAGTACTAACATAAGTTAGCACTGCTGAACATTTTCACTACCAGTACTAACTATAATGTTAGTACTGCCTTTCCAAGTTAGTACTGTTAGCTTAGATTTTAGCTTGCCAAAATCAGTAGGATTAAGTTTAGTTATAGCTTATTACAAATTTAATTTTAGTTTTCATTTCCTAGCTTATTTCATTGCTTATTCTGTTATCAAAAGTCAAATTGCATCAGCAGTGCTTTCACTTGAAAGAACTGCTGCACTTTTACACTAGCAGTACTAACCTCAGTTAGTACTGTTGTGTTCTTAGCTTAATTTGGATAGATAATTTTAAGGTTTAGCTTACCACATTCAGTAGGAGTTAAGATTTAATATAGCTTAATATAGTTTAAGTCTTTAATTTTGTTTTCTAGCTTATTTACATAGCTTATTTTTGCTGTCAAAAAGTTAAAAAGCCAAAAACAGTACTTAGGATTTAAATTTGTTAATTTAGCTTATGGGTTTAGATTTTCTAGCTTAATTAGATAGATTATAAGTAGTTAAATAAGTCCTTAAATTTCTAGAGTCTAGTTTAGCTTTTTAAGCTTTTAAACTCATTTGGATTTTGTGCTAACTTGCTTATTTCATGAGTTTGCTTGTTTCATGCTTAATTTCAGTAGTTTAAAAGCACTTCTAGCTTAGTTTTCTTTGAATTTTTAGATTAAGCACTTCATAAGCTTCCTAGAACTCTTTTCCTTTTTCTCATTAAGTTTAATTTGAGTTTTTTATAGCTGTTTTGGTAAAACATAACCCAAACCCTTAGTTTCTGTAACAGCTTATTTAGGAAGCTCTTTTAGAGCTTATCTTTGAGTTTCAGACTATAGTGCTTTTGTTAAAGTTGTTCTCCCTAGCTTCCTTTACAACTTTGCTTCTTTGAGTTTTTCAATTTAAGCACTTTTCAAATCTCGCCTTAATTTGGACTTAGTTTGTGATCGGGGTAGATTCTCAGGGTAGAAAGTGTAACTTTCAAATTTAGCTGTTTACTAAGTTGGCCCTCCGTTAGTTTGTTAAGTTTCCCCGATCGTCTCTTAGATTTTTGCATCATCAGTCCATTAGTTAAGTCGTTAATTAAGCTTATTAGTTTTTAATTAGTTTAATTTTTAATTAGTTTAATTAATTTTGATTAAAAATTAGGGTTAGATTTTAATTAGTTTAATTAATTTTAATTAAAAATTAGGGTTTTTATTTCTAGAAACCAATTCAAAAAATCTTTGCTTCATTCAAATCATGATCCGAACCTAAACGTGGTTTCAATTTCACTAGTCATTGGGGATAACGACCCGGGTGATCATACTTGCCCGGTTTAATATACGTATATTATATATATTATATATTATTTTTGTGAGTCTTAACTTTTTACCTTGGATAAAGGTGAATAGTTGGAATTTACCTAAGTAGTATTTTTATTATATATTTTACGTGTATAAAACTATCACAATCATATAATAAAATTCCTGAAAGAAGTGAATTCTCGTGCTAAGATTCAACCCAATAAGACTAGAAACAGTAACAAACCCGTAGATCCAACGAGTCATACTCAGAAACCTGGTAGGAAGATCGTTAAAGGACATAATTTTTCTCTCAATAAGTCTTCCGCTTTGCATGAGAAAACAAACACCCCTAGATCTTACCTTAGGTGGATACTGACTGGTAGAATTTTTAACACTGTTGGTCTTAAGTGGGTTCCAATTGGAAAGACATTCACATCTAGCACAACAAAGATTGATTGTGAACTCCAAAGTTCAAATATTAAAATCACTAACCCTTAAAAATGCCATCAAACTCTCAAATGCAGTGCAGTACTCTTAACTTAAGTGCAGGTACATTTTGCAATCCTGAAAAGGAAAGACTCGGAGTTTGTTTGCTGAAAAAAATGATATATCAGAAACCAAGGGTTCCAGGAATTTATGTATGATGAACAAGGACAATGGCTGTTGATTAATTCAGATCAACACCCGTGCTTCATGATAATGGTGTCTGTAGACAACACTTCAGGCCCCAGCTCGCTCAAAAAAAATGAAAGAGCTGTACGCTTCAGTGCGCTTTATCTTCAAAAGAACATAAATCTTCTTGTATCCTAAGTAAATACTTAAAATCATCAAAACACAAAAAGATTTTTTATTTTTATTTTTATTTTTATTTTTATAAAAACAAAAGAGAAAAATATAAAATCAGAAAAGCCAAAAAGATTTTCATTTTATAAAACTTTTATAAAAACAAAATACAAAATTAAAAAATGAGAAAAATACAAAAAAAACAGATTATTCAATGCATATGTTCTTTTGCAAAACGATTATATTTACGTCCCTAGAAATGTCTTTCAATAAAGACACGTGGACATAAATAAAGTTCGTGCAAAAGTTCAAATGTTTTTCAAAACATGCCATATGGCTTGCTATTATTTCAGATAGCAACCCGGTCATCATCTTAAAGGCAAGTATTCCGTCAAAAAGGAAACAAGACCTCTCAAGGAATTTATTCTCGGGCGTGGTCTACTTTATGACCATGCAAAGGCTTGTGATTACTTTGCATCACAACCCGTGCTTCCTATATTCCATAAGTGTACGTGTCAGTGCGCTTATGTGTTAAAAAAAGAGAAATCTTATTTTTATTGGTAAAAAGTTGTCTTCATAATGAATCAGTGTTTTCAGTAATCACAAAAAGATTTTTTTCACAAAAGACAATACGACCCACTCAAACAATGTGACAACACTCTTTAAATAGAAAACCGGGTACAATATTTTGATGGGGGAGAAATCGTCATCAAATAATCTTTTAAAATGGTCTTTCAAAATAAGTCACAGAATTAACGGATAAGTTTAAATAATGACAGAATACATAAGTTTTAAATAATGGGACGTAAGGATCTTAAATACATAAGCTTTTAGATGTCATTTGTTTAAATCTTTAGGACCTTATTTGCAATTGAGACATAGTGAATTCAGGGGGGCCTAAACTACAACGATCAATATTCCCAACACCTCAATAGTTTTGAAAAAGACATGAGGAATGCTTAATATACTTTTATAGTTTTAAAAAGCCGTTGAAATTGATGTCACACGGAATAGATTTAGCTTATATTCTCAAACCGATCTCGAATATGTATGTCGTATAAGTTTTGCTGATTCAACGTGTCGAAACTAGTAAGGGGGAAGGAGTAGAATGTTACTTGATAGTGTCCCTTGGCCTTCTTTGAGGTTAACCTTCTTTGTCCTTTTGAGGTGTAGCTTCTTTTTTTGATTTTATTTTGGTTGTTTGAATATTCGGGTGCACTATATCAAATCACCGGTGAAAAGAGGAAACACATCGTCATTAGCCATTATAGCATCATTGAGTCCCTAGGGGGAAGTGTTAGAGTATTAAATTATTTAAATGTAAGAAAAGTTTTTTCTGATTCAATTAAAGCTTCCTCAAACGGTCAATCCCTAAGCTTATGCTTAAAAGAATAGAAATAATTTTATAAAGAGTTACACATAGGTATGATGATTCCCTTAAGTCGTCGGTTTTTGCAGAAAGAAATGTGAGTTACATGGGACTTGTTACTTAGAAGCTATCATTTCGACTACTTAGAGGGAATAATTGTGACATTCGAGACTTAGTTGACTTTGGTGTTACAATTTATATCATGACTATCCTGAAGAGAGAAATGCGCTCATCTGGGACTTAATTGACTTTGGTGTTGCGGTATCAAGTTCTTGAAAGGGTTAATTGTGTACTTCGGATATCTGGGCTTTATACATTAAGACTGCTTGATGCGGCTTGCAAGAAAGTTCTGAAATCTTACACAAGAAAGATTGGCTGGTTAGGTGAAGCTAAGACAACAGACAACATTCGACACTCACCAACCACACAAGCTCAAGTTCAATGTATCAGAAATCTGTTTCATACTCAAAAGTTTGAAGCAAGACTTTCATAACTTGGAAAGAAAGTTAAAGCAATACTGAAGAGTGCTTGGACAGAGAAAGATCAGATTGACAACTTCTTGAAAGAAAGAAGGTTAATGAGGAGCTTAGAAAGTTCGTTGGCGGGAAGATTGTACGAAGGAGACCTACGAATGCGACAAAAGAACCATATGATTCTATCATATGAGATTTCTCATCATTCCATCAAACCTCGTACATAAAAATCTTGTGAATATATATAGTGTAGACTTAATGGTGATTCTAAGGAGTGCTCGAGTACAAAATTTTCAAGAATTTCTTAGTAAATTCAAAAGTTTTCAAATTATTGTACTCAACACTGTCTTATATTCCCTCAAATATTGAGGGGAGCATTAAAATGTTCCTGATAGTTTTGTGTAACATTTGTAATCCCCGAATTTTAGTCAATTGGATAACCAAAATATCAAGGGATTAACATTTTGGATAAGGGGAGAAAATGTGATTAAACTAGACTTAAATTGTACTGGATTGTGATCATATAAAATGGACTCAAGGTACTCCACACTTAACTGTACTACGAATTATGATGCAAATATGTTATGGGGGAGCTTTAGTGATAAAGACGAAAAACTCTCAAAGTGTATAATCTGTTTTGATCATTTCTATCAACACATTGCTTGAAATTTTCATATGGTTTTTGAAGGATTTGCGATGGAATACCCAAAGACCCCGGCCATGTGTCCTTACATATTAATGGAGATATAAGGTGGTTAGGCATAGGTATCAAATCCCATGACAATCCAGAACAAGGGATCCTACCCAGGGATATCCCCAAGTTAGGTAGAATCCTATAGGTATAATACAAAGAGAAGAAAAAAAGTGAGAATCGGAATAATGCCGACTGAGATGGAGCTAACACTGGAACAAACCCAACAAGGTGTTAGTATAAGTCTCGGTAACATGAATGCGTTAAAGAAATGAAAAAGAAATTAAGGAATAAAAGTGGATCTAAAGAAAGAAGCCCCTCCAAACACTTAGGCAGGAAACCAGTCAATACATAATCGTCCGAAAACAACTAAGTGTTGTCCCACATTGAAGATACGTCATAGACCCCAGTGACGCTAATGCACAACCGCTCCCTAGCCACTCAAGGTCCTCTCATAAGACTCTTGTTCATTTTCCAGGGATATTACAAACGCATTAATATCGACTTTCTCACTCGAGTTGGTTGTATTGAAAATGTGGCCAGTCAGGTCCAGCCTTCGATCTCATAAAATCAAGTGCACTATGAGTCTAGAGCCAAAAGAGATCATCCATAAATCTTATTAGGACACTTGTCAAATTCTGCTTGCTAAGTCACACAATGTGAATTACAAGATATATATTAAGAGTCCTACGCATTATCCTTGTGATTTTGCCAGAACATCAGAGTGAATTCATTCACAATGTAAGATGAAAACCCAGCTTAAGGCCAACATAAACAAGCTCATGGTAGGTAACTTGTACGATTATTTATGAATCAAACTTGTGACAACTAGAAAGAAATGATGGTGCGACTCTATAAGAATCAAACTTGTTCCAGGAAATGGATCAACGGTTGTTAATGAATTTTTGAAATGATTAACACTCTCGGTGTGTCACAAAAACACTTTTGCAAGTGATACACCGATTGATTTTCAAATCAATTTTCTATTTTCAATCGGTGAGATAGTAACTCGCTGGTTCACTCTTATCGTGCTGTCTGCTTTGAGACGTTCCGATAATGAGAACATGCTGAGTTTGATGAATCTAATACACATGTGTTAGAAAGATTCTATACTTCAGCTGGAAATCCTGTCAAGGAGATTCTTCTTAAATTGAATCTACCTGATCACAGGTCGATCCTCATGGATTCGAAGGTTACTCCAACCAAACACGGGCAAATGACAAAGCCATATTCGTCCCCCGCTTTATTGCTAACTGTTTTATTGCAGGAAACTTAAAGATGGTGGTGAAGGTACCTGTTTCCCGCTGACTCACAAGATCCATAGCCACATGCTCATACCCGACCGACAAACATAAAGACATCATGAAAGCTCAAGTACATGTTTCAAGACTTCCGCTACTTTGATATCGTACGTCTTTCTTGAAGTGACGAAGTATTAAAGTCAAAGAATTTCAAAGAAGTTTCTGCCACTCTGATACCGAATGTCTTTCTCGAAGTGACGAAGTGTTAAAGTTAAAGAATTTCAAGAAAGATGCAACACTAAAGCTTTTCAAGTTAACAAATCAAGAAAGGTATGAGCATGTCAGTCTAGAAGTCACAAGTTACACAAGATGGCAAGATCCATTAAGATAGCAACGAGATTACGCTTGGTTGATGATCTCAAGATGCTCAAGATCACATTCTATCATACAAATCAAGATAAAAGAACAAGCTCAAGCCAAAAGTCAAATATCACTACATCATATTCACAAGACAAGAAAAAGACAAAAGTCTGCGAGCACAAGAATACGACCTATCAATATATGATAGGTTTAAGTTTTCTAACAAAAGTGTCCTCCCCTTAGGGGAGATTGTTAGGAATAAGAAATTCCTAGAAAAGTCTCGGTCACTTCATAGATATCGGAAGATAGCTCATAAAGTAATATTTGGAAACTTACATAGGTAACTAGTCCAAGGTCTATGGAAAGCCCATGTAACCAAGGCCCATATCCACCTCATGTAAGTATAAATACCCTCTCCACACACGAAGAGGGTGTTGGTTCTCTTTGTAATTTACACATAGTTAAATCAACCTTCTTATTTCCCTTTTTACTTTCTCTCTCAACTTTCTCTCTCTAGTTCGTCTTGTGTGTGAAATGAGTTTTCTTCACTATTATATAAAATTGTCTAACTTTTACAAAGGCTCGTAAGATCGATAATGATCGTCACTTCACTAAAAACTGAATTCCTAACAGGACCTTTTCTTGCTCGTAGACTTGCATGGAGACGTGTATCTCATCGTTCTTCGGATTGTCATTCTTCACTAGATTTTACTTCAGACTCATCTTCTTCTAGTTCATCTTCGGACTCTTCATCAAATGTTTCTTCAGGTTCATCTTCAGATTCATATTCAAACTCATCATTAGTACATTCATCAGGTCAGTCTCATTCAGGACCATCGACATAGAGTTGCATCACCTTAGATAAGTTTTATTCTCGATTTCGGACTCCACGATGAGCGAGACTTTCGTATGTTTGGAGTCCGCACCATTGTCAACTATACCACACCTATACATCAGATTCATCTCTAGGTTCATCTTCTGAGAGGTCATTAGATTCATCTTCACCTTCTGCTGGACTGTCTCGTAAGAGATGCAGATCTTCTACTACTTTGGTATCATCATCTAATACGTATTTTATATCTATTATATTATTTTTGTAAGTCTTAACTTTTTTTACCTTGGTTAAAGGTGAATAGTTGGAATTTACCTAAGTAGTATTTTTAATATATTTTTCGTGTATAAAACTTTACCAATCACAGAGACTATTGCAGATTTAGGTATTGGTGATGGAGTTGGAGCTCCTACCGAGGATGGTATAGGTATGAGAGTTAAGGTTACTACTAGTGATATTAGGGAGGACGAGAAAGATTTTGAGGTAGAGGCCAGTGCGGGAGGCACGATGGAGATTGCAGTAGATCCATTGGTTACTGGTGGTATTTCTGAGTCCACTGGAGGAGATGCTCTTGATCTTGAGGGTACTCTTTATGATATAGCTCATTATATGTCGGAGGTTCCTCTTGATAGGATTACAGAGTTTGAGACTACTTAGAGACAATTAGAGGTTGGTCAGTTAGAGAGAGAGAGAGTTGGTTTAGTTGATAGGGTTAGGATTCTAGGACGGGAGAACCTGAGGGTTCGAGCTTTGTTGTATATCGAGAGAGATCGTGTCGACAGTCTTCGTCGTCACATGGCACTTTCGCAGGAGGAGTTTTGTCAGGTTCATAGGGATCGTGATGAAACTCGGAGGAGACTTAGGAGGTTGGAGTCACTTGTTGAGAGACGTTTGGGATTTAGTCGTTAGTTAGAACAATGACTAACTCATTCCGGAATGACGCCTGCTGCAATTGAGGAAATGATCAACTGACGCGTGACAGAGGCTTTAGAAACTCGCGAAGCTAACAGGAACATCGGACTTGGAAACGGTAATGATAAGGGTGGTAACGAAAATGGTAATGGCAAAGGAAATGGATGAGGGAATTGATAACGCTCCAAATATACATAAAATATCCCTTAGAAATGAGAGAAATATATGTACTAACGCAATAAATATTGCAAAGAATGGGTCAATGGAAATCAAAATGAGAATGATAGAGATGCTAGGCCTGTTATTCGAGAGTGTACATACTAGGACTTCATGAAATGTCAACCACTCAACTTCAAAGGAACTGAAGGAGTTTTCGGGTTGATAAGGTAGTTTGAAAAGTTGGAAACAACATTCCATATTAGCAATTGCCCAGAGAAATACCAAGTCAAGTATGCTACTTGCACTCTTTTAAACAGTGCACTAACTTGGTGGAACTCACATAAGAGAACCATTAGAACTGATGCTGCATTTTCCATGTCATTGAGAGAGCTTATGAAGCTAATGGATGAAGTATACTGCCCAAGAAATGAAATTCAAAAGATGGAATCTGAGCTGTGGAATTTGACCGTGAAGAACAACGATTTGACTACTTATACTCAAAGATTCCAAGAGCTTACTATGTTGTGCACCAAGATGGTTCCCGAAGAGGAGGATCGAGTTGAGAAGTTTATTGGAGGTCTCCCAGATAATATCCAGGGAAATGTGATTGCTGCAGAACCTACAAGACTACAAGATGCTGTTCGTATGGCTAACAACTTAATGGATCAAAAGTTGAAAGGTTATGCTATGAAAAATGATGAGAACAAAAGAAAGTTTGATAACAACCAGAAGGACAACCGTAGGCAGCAACCACCATTCAAAAGACAGAATGTTAGAGGTCATAATGTAGCAAGAGCCTATACGGCTGGAAACAATGAAAGAAGAGTGTATAATGAACCGTTACCTCTCTGCAACAAGTGTAAGTTTCATCATGAAGGGCCATGCACTATGAGATGTGGGAAGTGCAACAAGGTTGGGCATTTGACCCGAGATTATAAGGCGGCAGATTCCACTACTTCCAATTAGAGAGGTCAAGTAGTGAATTAGAAAAGAGTGATTGCCCAAAGCTGAAAGATCAAAACCGTGGAAACAAAACTGGAAACAAAAATGGTTTGGTGAAGCAAGAGGAAAAGCATATGTGCTAGGTGGAGGAGACGCTAACCTCGATTCCAATGTCGTCACGGGTATGTTTCTTCTCAACAACCATTATGCTTCTGTATTATTTGATTCGGAAGACGATCAAAGTTTCGTGTCGACTATTTTTAGTACCTTACTTGATATAATCCCCGATACTTTAGACGTTAGCTATGCTGTCGAATTAGCCGACAGAAGGACTTCTAAAACTAATACCGTACTTAGAGGCTGTATGTTAGGATTGTTAGGTCATCCATTCAACATTGACCTAATGCCAGTAAAACTTGGTAGTTTCGACGTCATCATCAGTATGGATTGATTAGCCAACCATCATGCGGTGATCGTGTATGATGAAAAGATTGTGTGGATTCCCTACGGAGATGAAGTATTGATTGTCCAAGGTGATAGATGTGGCAAAGGAAAGAATTCGAAGTTGAGCATTATATCATGCACTAAAACTCATAAATATATTAAGAAAGGTTGCCTAATTTTTCTGGCACAAGTTACAAAAAAGGAAACCGAAGACAAGTCGAAGGAGAAGCCACTTGAGGATGTGCCAACTGTACGAGACTTTCCGAAGGTCATTCCAAAAGATTTTCCTGGATTGCCAGCACCACGAAAAGTTGAATTCCAATTCGACTTGGTCTCTGGTGATGCTCCTGTAGCATGAGCCCCGTATAGATTAGCACCGTCGGAACTGCAAGAACTGTCTACTCAACTACAAGAACTTTCTAACAAGGGATTTATAAGACCGAGTTCCTTCCCCTGGGGAGCCCCGGTCTTGTTTTTCAAAAAGAAAGATGGATCTTTTTGGATGTGTATCGACTACCGTGAACTAAACAAGCTGACTGTAAAGAATCGATATCCACTTGTAAGAATCGATGACTTGTTTGATCAGTTGCAAGGGTCAAGAGTCTACTATAAGATCGACCTGAGATCTGGTTATCACCAACTCAGAGTTCGGGAGGAAGACATTCCAAAGACAACATTTAGGACACGCTATGGCCACTATGAGTTTCAAGTGATGCCGTTTGGACTGACCAACGCACCGGCGATATTCATGGATCTGATGAATCCGGTGTGCAAACCATACTTAGATAAATTCGTAATCGTTTTTATTGATGACATCTTGATCTACTCCAAGAGCGAGGAAGAGCACGCAGAACATCTTAAGTTAAATTTGTAGTTGCTTAAGAAGGAATAATTGTACGCCAAGTTTTCAAAGTGTGAATTTTGGCTGTCGAAGGTACAATTTCTTGGTCACGTGACTGATAGTGAAGGCATTCACGTTGACCCAGCTAAGATTGAGTCAATCAAGGATTGGGCATCGCCCAAGACTCCGAAGAAATTCGTCAATTTCTAGGTCTTTCCGGCTATTACCGATGATTTATCGAAGGTTTCTCAAAAATTGCCAAGCCTATGACAAAGTTGACACAAAAGAGCATGAAGTTTGATCAGGGTGAAAAGGAAGAAGTTACATTTCAACTGTTGAAGCAGAAATTGTGTAGTGCATCGATCTTGGCTTTACCCGAAGGTATTAAAAACTTCGTGGTTTACTGTGATGCTTCTCACAAGGGGTTGGGCGCAGTTCTGATGCAAAGGGAGAAAGTCATAGCCTACGCATCAAGATTCACGAGAAGAATTACACTACACATGACTTAGAACTTAGGCGGTGGTGTTTGCTCTCAAAATGTGGAGACATTATTTGTACGGTACAAAGTGCGTTGTGTTCACTGATCATAAGAGCTTGCAACATATTCTTGATCAGAAGGAGTTGAACATGAGAGAACGTAGATGGTTAGAGTTGTTGAGTGACTACGACTGTGAAATTCGTTATCATCTGGGAAAGGAGAACGTGGTGTTGGATGCCTTGAGCCGAAAGGAATGGATTAAGCCACTACGAGTTCGAGCCTTGGTTAAGAATCTAGAGCCTTTTGGGTGGTATGAAACCGAAGATTTGGGTGGTATGTTTAAGAATCTAGAGCCCCGTACTGATGGAACATTATGTTTGAGGAATAGAAGTTGGATACCTTGTTTTGCTGACTTGAGAACGTTGATTATGCACGAGTCTCATAAGTCAAAGTATTCGATCCATCCTGGATCGGACAAGATGTACCAAGACTTAAAGAAACTGTATTGGTGGCCAAATTTGAAAGCTGAGATTGCCACGTACGTCAGTAAGTGTCCGATCTGTACCAAAGTTAAGGCCGAATGCCAAAAACCATTCGGTTTGTTGATTCAATCCGTGATCCCAGTATGGAAGTGGGAGAACATTATGATGGATTTCATTACTAAGTTGCCAAAGACGTCAACTGGTCAGTACGCAATTTGGGTAATTGTTGACCGACTCACCAAATTTGCTCATTTCTTACCAATGAAGGAAACTGACTCAATGGAAAAGTTGATGAGACAATACTTGAAGGAAGTAGTCTCAAGACATGGCGTGCCAATTTTAATTATTTCTGATCCATATAGTAAATTTACATCTCATTTCTGGAAGTCGCTAAACAAAGCTCTAGGTAATCAATTGGATATGAGTACGGCTTATCATCTACAAACGGATGGTCAGAGTGAGAGAACTATCCAAACTTTGGAGGACATGCTGCGTGCTTGTGTGATTGATTTTGGGAAAGGTTAGGATAAACACCTACCTTTAGTGAAGTTTTTCTACAACAACAGCTACCATACGAGTATAAAAGCTGCACCGTTTGAAGCACTATATGGCTGAAAATGTCGATCGCCTATCTGTTGGGCTGAGGTTGGGGATGCTCAGCTTACTGGCCCAGAGATTATTCATGAAACCATGGAAAAGATCATCTAAATTAAGAAGCGTATTCAAGCGGCACGTGATAGACAAAAGAGCTACGCCGATAGGAGATGTAAGCCATTGGAATTTTAAGCTAGAGATAAGGTTAAGTTGAAAGTATCGCCATGGAAAGGGGTGATACGTTTTGGCAAACGGGGGAAGCTAAATCCTCATTATATTGGACCTTTTAAAATCCTTGCTAAAGGGGGGAACTGTTGCATACCAACTTGAACTCCCAGAGCAACTAAGTTAGGTTCATAGTACTTTTCACGTTTCCATTTTGAAGAAGTGTTTCTCTGACGAACCCCTAGCTATTCCGTTGGAAAAAATTCAGATTGATGACAAGCTTAATTTCATTGAGGAACCGGTTGAAATCATGGATCAAAAAGTTAAACGACTAAAGCAAAGCCGCATTCCAATTGTGAAAGTCCGCTAGAAATCAAGACGAGGTCCCGAGTTTACATGGGAGCGCGAAGACCAAATAAAGAAAAAGTATCCTCATCTTTTTGCTAACCCTGCATCCACGTCTAAAGATACGTCTTAAGCTTTGAGGACAAAGCTCTTTTAACGGGGGAAAGATGTCACACCCATAAATTTCAGGTCAATATTTTAAACTTTTACGATTATTATTTTGAATTTTATTCGTTTCGTTTGAATTTGACATAAAACCAAGAAGTTAATCCGCGTAAATCAGAAAAACGTCATCTGACGCGTTCTGACTTCGGACTTCAATTAATTTACATGTTATTTGCATTATTTTATCATATTAAAGTGTTACGTAGGTCACGTTCACTTTTGTTTGCGATTTTTATGTTTTTCGCGTACGTCGTATGGTTTTAGCGTTTTACGTCAAACGGAGACCCGGAAACACGTAATCTTTTCGTGTAAACTTTAGTTATCGTACATTTTGTATTATAACATCAAAATTTCGTTCATGTCCTCTTCCCTTGTCATATTTAGACGCCTTAACCAAAACAAAAACACCTTAAGCTCAAAATTAATTCAAAGACATCTTTTTTTAAAAGTCTCATGCATGTGTATGATAATTACACATGAGGAGGTCTATCTCATGCACACATAACCATCCAAGGTCAAGACAAATGCTTGCTTACACATCTTGACCATGTTTGACTAGCACTTAAACATAGATAATGAACCATGACTCAAAAAAATTAAACCATTTGGTCCTTGTGGTTGTTTTTGGCCGAGCAAACACATACACACACACCTTTGGTGTGTGTTGGTCACATGTACACTACAAGATATGTCCTAAACCCTAACCATTTAGCTATTTAAGCATCTCATTCTTAACCCTTAGGGTTTCATATCATTTTTCAAGTCTCCAAAATTTCTTTTCTCCCCTCTTCTGTTCTTGAAGCTCACGGCAACAAACACCCTCTTTAAGGTTTCCATTTCTTTGATTTCTTTCAAGATCCAAGCATACCAGGTTCATTTCTAAGATTTTCTAAGGTGGTTACAAGTATTGATTCATTGATTCAAGGGTTTATTTTAAGATCTACAAATTAGGGTTTGGTTATTATTTAGGGTTTTTCAAGATCTAAGTCTTCCATCATCTTCTCTTATATTTCTTAAGCTTTTTCTTTATTTTGTAAGCTTACTTTGAAACTTATGCTATCATTTCTACTTTCATTCAATATTTACTTTTGTTCTTGCATAGATCTATAAAGTCCTATGGTGTTTGTGTTGATATTTCAAAAAGAAATGAAATGGGTATGTTAAACAAGGAAACTTTTATAAATCTTTTATGCAAATATTGTGTTTAGGATTTAAGCAAAGTGATTAGTGTGTTGAACGATTTGTAGGGATGAGATTAGACTAGGTTAAGCGTTGTTTTTGTTGTGGATTAGTTGTGAATGGAGATTAGGATAGATTAGGCACTATTGTGATGTTTAGATTTTTGGGAGCATTTACGAAAAATAATGTTGATGATTCGTTTTTATTTTGAGGTTATCGGACATTTAGGAATGTTTTCATTAGGCGCAAACGTAGTTTTTGGAGAGCTCGTTTTGAGTAGATAGATTTACATATATTGTACACTAAAACCAGACTTAAAACAGCCAAGTTATAGCCAAATGAAACTTGAAATATTTTTCGGCAAAATAATTAATGTAGGTGCTGATGTGAATAGTAAAATGATTTTTCAGACGTTTTCGGGATGATTTGAGATTTTAAAACAGCAGCGAAACATATAGTATCGCATATATATTGACTAGAATCATTAGAAATGTCGTTAACAATATTTAGAACAGCATATAAGGGTTTAGTAAAAATGTAAGTTATAGTGAATAATTAAGCAAGGTAGTCATGGAAGTTTAAACTTTAGGGGTTCTCGATGCTTTTTATAATGGAATATTGGATAATTAGAGAAATATAAGAGGACGATATTAACGTATCGAAACTAAAAACTTTCCTAAAATAAAAACTTACTAAAAAATGGTCAAGTGTTTTGGTTAACATCTAAACTCTACCGAAAAAACTCTATAATATTTACAATTTCGGGGGGGAGGGTATCATGTTTTGTTTATTAAGCTAAATAACAAACACGCATGATTGAATTTTTCTCTTATAAACGATTCATACAAGTTTCGTATACTTTATCCGTCTTTTCTAATGACGCTATTCATTGATTTAGGTTTGCCAAGTAAGGACCCCTTGGCATTAAATCTTCTTCGTTTGATTATTATACTTTCAACACCATATTGCTAAAGGTGAGTTCATCAGCCCCACATTATTCACTACTTATCTTACTTTACTACTTTGGGGGTGAGAAACATTGCTTGTTTTTAATCTATGGACACAGTTACTTTTACGTACCTTTCCTGATTATGGTGTTTGCCATAAGTTGCGAATAGACCACTAAGACTGAAACGATCAGAACGTTAATATTCTTAAACACCGTACTGTTAAGTAGCGGAATGTTGTAAATAGTATCTATTGGGACGAATTATCCCTAGCCATAAAGTAGCCACTTACTAGATAATCGAGAGACAATAAATACGAACAAAACAGGGATATATACCATGTCCAGATTTCACTAGTGATCTTGGTCAAATACATCTTCTGGCTATTAATTTCTTGAGTTGGCATATAAAATGACTTTCTTGAATTGAGCTTGGTGCATGCGGCATAGCGTAACATAAATAACTTTTTATGTGAAGTTTGTATATGTTATACTGTCGCATGCGTACTGTGAACTTGTGGTCCACTCTTATTACTAAATTCAAACCTATGAATTCACCAACTTTATGTTGACTATTTTAAGCATATTTTCTTAGGTGCTTAGCTGGATTATTCTTGAGGTGCTATTTGATGTTGCATGCATTGCCGAGTGTCTTTCAAGAATATTTATCTTTAAATTTTAAATACTCACTGTCTTAAAAACATGTTATGGTTTCGCTGCATTTGCCTTAAGCTTCCGCTAAAACTATTTCATTCATGTTAAGAATATTATAAGAATTATTTTGTTTTTAATCAAAACAACAAGTTATGTTTTATTAAACGTCCATAGAGTGGTCGTTTACTTGATCTTGTGTGATGTATATTATGTCATCACGCCCCCGGACACGTGTTTCCGTCCAGGCCCCGTTTGGGGGTGTGATAATGCATACTTTAAAGAAGAAGGAATTGAACACCAAACATACACTCCTAGAACACCTGAATAGAATGGCGTTGTCGAAATACAAAACCATACTCTAGTTGAGGACGCTCGAACAATGGTTTCTGCTTATAAATTTCCTTTATTCTTTTGGGATGAAGCAATTGCAACCGCTTGTTACACCCAGAGCAGATCTCTCATCATTCCTAGACACAAAAAGACACCATATCACATCATTAATGAGAGATTACCTACTCTCAAACACCTTCACATCTTTGGCTGCACTTGTTACTTAACCAGAGATGGTGAAAATCTTGATAAGATGAAGGAAAAAGGGGATCTGTGCATTTTTGTGGGATATTCTATTTAGTCGAAGGGGTATAGAGTCTACAACAAGAGAACAAAATTAATAGTTGAATCTATTCATATCAACTTTGATGAAATCTAACAAATGGCGTCTGACTATGACAACTCCGGCCCTGCGCCCCTAAGACTCATGACGTTTGATCATAACAGTTCAAGCCTCGAAACTAACGACCACAACAATGAACCTTCAAGTTCAAAGCTGGTTCCAAATGTTTATCTATCAGCAGATACTAATGATCCATCATTGCAAGAGTGTTGATAATTCAAATATGCATACATTCTACCAACATCATCAATCTAAACACCGTTAGACCAAAGATCACCCGTTAGAACAAGTTCGTGGAAATCCATCCAAGCTAGTGCAAACAAGACGACAACTTGCAACAGATCCTGAAATGTGCATGTTCGCATTGACAGTGAGTACTGCAAAACCGAAAAACATTAAGGAAGCAATGGCTGATCACGCATGGATCGAGGCAAGACAGGAAGAGCTTCATCAATTTGACCGACACGAAGTTTAGGAACTTGTTGACAAACCCTTTGGAAAGACAGTGATTAAACTGTAGTGGTTGTGGAAAAACAAGAAAGATAAAGACAATACTGTAATTCGCAATAAGGCATGACTTATAGCTAAGGGATATGCTCAGGAAGAGGGGATTGATTTCGAAGAATCCTTTGCTCTAGTTGCTCGCTTGGAAGCTGTTCAGATTTTCGTTTCCTATGTTGCACACAAATATTTTCCAATCTATCAAATGGATGTTAAAACGGCATTTCTTAATGGTCCACTAAAGGAGGAGGTTTATGTTGCACAACCAGATGGGTTCGTTGATCCTGATCATCCAGAAAAAGTTTACCGTCTAAGAAAAGCTCTATATGGATTGAAGCAAGCTTTAAGAGCCTGGTATGATGAACTCTTAAAATTTCCTAATGTCCAAAGGTTTCACTAAAGGTATTATAGACCCTACTACAATAAGATACGAGGAGGACATTCTACTTGTGCAAATTTACGTCGATGATATTATTTTCGAGTCTACAAACCTAAAATTTTCAAAATGATTTGAAAAACTGATGCACAGTAGATTTGAAATGTCCTTAATGGGGGGAATGAAATTATTTTTAGGACTTCAGATCCACCAATCCCCAAGAGGTATCTTTATAAACCATGCCAAGTACGCTTTAGAATTACTTCAAAAACACGGAATGGATAAATGTTATAGCATTGGTACACTAGTGGCTACTAAACCTAAACTGGATGCAGACTTGGGTGGATTACCCGTTGACCAAAAAAATATAGAAGTATGATCGGGTCACTCATGCATCTGACTTCCAGTAGAACAGACCTAGTGCAAGCAGTATGCTATTATGCATGTTATCAAGCAAGACCAACTGAAAAATACCTCAAAGAGGTTAAAAGGATCTTTCGATACTTAAAAGGAACCATTAATATGGGACTCTGGTATCCGAAGGATTCTGGCTTTGCACTAACATCGTTTTTAGATGCCGATCATGCCGGATGTCTTGATACTCACAAAAGCACTTCTAGAGGAATACAATTCCTAGGTGAAAAGTTAGTCAGTTAGATGTCAAAGAAACGGGACTGCACTGCAATGTCTATAGCAGAAGCAGAGTATGTGGCGTTATCGGTAAGTTGTGCTCAAGGAATGTGGATGAGGACACAACTTAAGGATTATGGCTTCAACAATAACAAAATACCGTTGTACTGTGACTCTCAGTCAGTCATAACAATATAATGCA
>BQNB010124434.1:0-19938 GCA_026074375.1 Tanacetum coccineum
TAACTTTTTATATTAAAAACATAAATATTACAACAACAACTCTTGAAATTGAACTGAATTACACTAATGCTTAATAAAATACTTTTAAAATTAAAATTACACTAAAACATAAAAAAGGGTGTAATTGTCTCGGCTTGCTCTCTCTTCTTTTATAGAGGCTCAAAGCTCTTGGGCTGTGTTTCTTGTGAAGTGCAATGCATCCAAGGCAATCCTAGCCCTCCATATGCCTTCTATTGATCTCAGCCATGGATGGGGTTCGTTGGGTTGAGTGTTCTGTTAGGGGAGGGGGTTATAGGGTCATTGGGTAAGTGGGAATTGGTGAAGGTGAGCTGTGAGTGTACTTAGGATAGTGGTATGGGCGTGAAACCGTGGGGGAGAGGGGTTTTAGGTTTTGGCGCCAAGTGGTTCGAGTACCGTTATAGTTACAGGTTTTAAAAGAAAGGTTTGGAAAAGATGCACAAATGGTCCTCCACGTTTCTCTCTCTTTTCATTTCTTTTAAAGCCCAAGTTTAGTTATAACAAGTTTTTAGAAAGTGATAGAATTAGCCCCTCCGTTTTTATAAAAGAAATAAAGAAAGGTTTTGGAAAATGGCAAATTAGGTCCCTGCTGTTTATTACTAAAAAGGAATAAAAGAGGTTTTGGGAATTTGCAAAACTAGCCCTTGTGTTTTATTTTCCTATTTTTCTTAATAAAACAACTTTCAAAACTTGGCAATTTTGGTCCCTAAGGTTTTATAAAAAAGGATTTTGGGCTTTTGTTGGGCTTGGGTTTGTGTATTGGGCCCATTGGGCTTGGTGTTGGGCCCAATGGGTTTGGGTTTGGGCCCAATAAGGTGTGTGGGCTTGTATTGGGCCCAATTGAGTGTGTCTGGGCTCAATAAGGTTTAGGCTTGGTTATTGGGCTTTTTCAAGCCCAATAAGGTAGTGGGTTTTGTGTGTAACAATGGCGAGATTGGCTGTAACTGGGCTAGGATTGGGCCTTCAAAGTCTTCTCAGTCTTTGTCAAATGCACACAAATGGGCTGTTGTAATTGATTGAGGGCCCATTTGGTCTTCACAGTCTTCATAGATTATATATGGGCTTTCCGGGGCCCTTCAGAAATTGGGGGCGGGGTTAAGAATTGCATGCAATTGTATTCTTCAGTATTGACTCTGACATTGGCATTTTTGGGCTTGGCCTTGATTTTGCACTGTCTTTTCCATTCCATGCTCATTTTGTCATTTTGGCTTGGTTTTCTGTCTTTTTGATTGATATCCACTTCCTGCACAATACAAATGCAAAACAAACATATATTTGGCAGTTTTTGTCTGTTTTTGGTCATTTAAGCTCGTTTTTAGAGGTAAAAGATATGTGTAATTAAGCACTTATCACCGGGTGAGGTGTTAGGTTTAAGGAGAACGGGAAACAAATGATGAAATGTGGGTCCAATAGGTTGGTTGGGTTCAAATAAGTTTATAAGATGTCCAAATGGGTTTAAAGGGGTTCAAATCGGGCTTTTAAATATTTCATATAGGTATAGAGGTAAAAATATTGCCAATATTGATAGACATGGTTGTTAAGATCTCGATTATGATTTTAGGATCATTTGATTTTACGATACTACAAAGCAAAAATGATCTTCATAATTATAATTCAGGACAACATTTCTATTAAACATTGATATAATTTTGTGTTTGTGACATATAATAATTTGTATGTTTATTATAAAGACTATTACGGAAATGATACTATAATATGATCTTAAGATTCTGATCCGATTTTACGATCTCGATATTATAAAGACGGAAACGATATTGAATATGATCTCGATCTTGAAAACCTTAGTGATAAACCTTGAAATGAGTGATCTTTTTTTAGTATTTTCGCAAAGAAAAATGGTTGTTGTGCCTACTTATGTACGTAATGATTTGATTAGTTGATTTGAAAAAATAATCGGTGAGAATTTAAAGAAAGAAATTACATAATATAATTGTATAATTGATTTATATAAATTAAGGGGGTGTTTGGCTAAGCTTATATGATGAGCTTATGAGCTTATTAGCTTATATATGTCAAATAAGCTCAAACTAAGTGTTTGGCTAAGCTTATATGAGTGGGCTTATGAGCTTATATAAGGTGGTTTTGATAAGCCACAAAAGTGTGGCTTTTTTAAGTAGGTTGGGCTTATATAACATGTTACATTGTGAATTACAAATTTACCCTCAATTATACTTAATCTAACATTAATATTTAGGGCTGTAAACGAACCGGACGAACGCGAACGGAGGTATGTTCATGTTCGTTTATTTAATTTTAGCCGAACAAATAAACGAACGCGAACGCATAATCAGACCAAAATTGTTGTTCATGTTCGTTTATTTAAATTTGAACTTGTTCATGTTCGTTTATGTGCGTTCATTAATAAGTTAAATGAACGTAAATCGGACATAAATGAGCATGAACGAACATAAATGAACGTAAACGATCATATATAAACGAAAACGGACATATACGAACGTGTAACTAAAGTTGTTATTCTAAACGATCCATATGATCATCTTATATATATAATCATTATCCCAAAATATGATCTTAATATACACTCATACTACTATATTAGCATCATGAGCACGCATAGTCGATTCTTGCATAAGGAAATCTAAACAACATTATTATCATAGTTAATATTCACGATGACTCATATAGAACGTCTTTCTAAACGTCGTCAAAGAAAGGTTTTTGATTTTGGTCTGCCATTAAATGTGATACTAGAGAAGTAAAGAGGGTCACACAAAATTTATCTAAATCTACCCTTAAATGTCAAGTGTAAATAAAATATCTAGCATAAAAAAAGTTATTTACTTGTTGCGTGTGACTTTTTCTTGCTAGCTTCTTACTAGCATTTTTTAATAAAATTTCTAATTGCCGTTCAAAAAAAAAAATTCAACTTTTTTTTGTCAATTTCAATTTCAACTTTAATGTTTTATATAAGAGAAATTAATAAGGAGTTAGTACTATATTACTTTAGGGACCTTAAATACTTGATATATTAATTTATTATTTTCTTTAATATTTGGGATGTTAATCGAACGTAAACGAACGTAATCAGACGTACATAATCGGACGTTCACGAACGTAAATAAACGAACGAAGTGTTTGTTCACGTTTGTTTATTTAACTAAACGGACCAAAATTCTTGTTCGTGTTCGTTCATTTATTAAATAAACGAACATAAACGAATTTCTCGGCGAACGATTTACGAACGGTTCGCTGAATGTTCAGTTCGTTTACAGCCCTATTAATATTTTTCAACCCATGTCTCTTATAGTCATTTACCACTTTAAAATAAACCAAACATTTAAAGTTATAAAACTTACAAAATATAAGCTAATCCAAACACTCAAATGTGGGCTTATAAGCTTACGATATATAAGCCATAAGCCGCTTATATAACATAAGCCTAAGCCCAACTCATAAGCTTAGCCAAACACCCCCTAAGTATGTATTTTAAATCTAAATGTAATACGGTAAAAACTTAGATATCTGGATATAGTTCGTATAAGATGAGAAAAAGTAGTTATTTTGTTACTTTCCCACCAAAAATTACTCGCATATAATATTAAAAAACCTAAACCGCGTCATACTATATTACTTCTTTATAACGGTAGGGTCTTGGTTCCCCAAAGGCACTTTTTTTTTTGGAACCACTAAAAGAGACAAAAAACAATATAGTACACGGCAACTCACACTTTTAGCTCTCTTCATTTCGCAATCGTAACCATTAGGAAGAAAATGGGGAGACATGTTTCTCTGGATATTATGAAATCTAGATACCATTGCATTCATCAACCTCTGAATACTTCAAATGCGAAACCACTAGAAGAAGATGACGATGAAGATAGAAGATACTTGACATCTCTTTGGGTTTTCGGAAGTCGAGATATTCATGGACCAGAGTCTCCTCAACCTCCAAGTAAGTGGTTTTTTTTCTTCGTCTAGCTCCTTTAGTTACATATACGTGACTTGTCTTATAATATGATCACTCAAAACGCGATAATTTGAAGACTTGTTCTGTGATCTGATTTTGGAAATCAAGTGGATGACTAGGAGATAAACGGTGCTTTTTAGCACATTTTAGTTTTGGGGGGTGTTTGGAATTGTTGTTTACTTATTGTGTTATGAAATATATAGTACGTGGCTAATAAGCACTTTGAGTGTTTGGATTAGGCAAAGGGTATTTGGATAAGCTCATCTAGACAGCTTATTAGCTTATTGTTTTTTTTCTTACGTCTAATAAACATATTTTATCGTTTGTATTGAGTCAAACAACGTTATTCTTATCACAAATTCAAGTTGTTTTCGATGGGCTTATTTTCAATCAACTAAGTGATCAAAATGACATAGCATTACTCTATTAATTATTAATCTCTTAATTTATAAACATTGATTTACTGTGATTCATGTATCCACAGGTTTCTTGAATATGATGGTGGAACAAAATATCATCTACCCGCACATAATTAAGGAAAGAATCACATCTGCGCTTAAGGGTTTAAGATTCCGTGAGAAGGGGGTGCTAGTTCAGTTTTGGTCACCTGTTGCTGTCCGGAAGCGTTGGTTGTTAACAGCTTGGGACCAACCTTTTGGTATTGGTGTGGCAGATGAATGGCTTTACTCATATAGGTTGAAGTCTGAACTACGTGCTATTGTTGTGGATAGTGAGGACAGAGAAGAACTACGTCCACCAGGTCGTGTTTATAGCCAAAAATTGCCAGAATGGAGTTTGGATGTACATGATGGGAACAATATGTATGGATATATTGATTTGCCTGTATTTGAATCTAGTGGTGATTCCTGTGTAGGCGTACTTGAAATCATAACATCATCAAACTATGTTGATTATGCTTTTGAGGTTCAAGAAGTCTCGAAAGCACTCAAGGTTGCTGCACTCTTTCTACCATATTATTTTGTGTTTATTGTTGAATTCAAAGTGTGTGTGCATACTTGCTATATGTGTTGATGGTTTTGACTTATGAGGATGCACAAATTATGTTTACTCACATTTCGAATGTTTTCAACTTGGCAGAAGCAGAATCTGAGGTCTCCAAACATTTTTGAGGATTCTAGCTTTTGTGTGAGTTCTGCTGCAAGCAACTTATCCCCTTCTCTTACTCTGCGTGTGTGTATTAGAGGTGGCGGTTTTAACCCATTCACTAATCAATGGTGGAGACGTGTTTTATCTCAAATGGGTCAAACTGAAAAATTATTGTGTAGAAGAGTAACGGGTCAAAAGGGTCGAAGGTCACTTGAAGTGTGTTATTATTGTAACAACCTCCAAAATCATTTTATTCAGACTTAAATTATCACTGTAATAATACTGTTTTTTTTAATCTTAATTAAGGCATTGATCATTCAAAATTTCATATCTCATTTATAAAATGGACAAAAGATGTTTGTGGGTAAGGTCGGCATGCCCATTTCAAACCTAAGTTCGCTTTGATGCGCTACATCTGGCAACCTGTAATATGGTCTTTCTCTAAACGTTCAGATGCAGGTTGCAGATGAAGGAAGGCGACAAGAACATGATGAAATCCTTAAGGTTTTGAAAGCCGTTTGTGACATTCATAATCTTCCTCTAGCTCAGACATGGGCCCCGTCTGGACATACTAGTTATGTGGCTAATTCTGGGAATATAGAACATTGTTGTAGTAGCTTTTACAGAAGCTGTATAGGTAAAGTCTGCATGTCAACGCATCATCTACCATTCTACGTTCGAGACTTGAGCTTGTGGGAATTCCATAAAGCTTGCAGTGAGACACACTTGGAAAAATCCCATGGAGTTGTTGGGACATCATTTTCATCTTGTGGTACGAGGTTTTTTAGAGATGTAACTGAAGTCGATGAAGACGATTACCCTTTGGTTCCTTTTGCCCGCATGAGTGGGATAACTAGCTGTGCAGCTATCTATATCACAAGTTATGATGACGAATATGTTATTGAGTTTTTTTTGCCAACAAGTAACGCAAATGAAGCAGAGCTACTAAAGTTGAAGAAAACAGTGAGAGAGCAGCTTAAAAACACTTCCTTTGTGCAATTAGATATCATGTTGGCTCCTAAACCCTTGTTTACTGAAAACGAGGAAAATATTGAAAACGAATCATCTAACTCAGTTTCCGTGGGACCAAGCCAAAGTGTTTTTCCTTATTTGGAGGAAGGGGGTGCAGATTTTGATTCTAATCCAGCTGGGAAAACACGAATGAAAAGAAAGAGATCTAAGAGTTCGATTTGTTTGGAGGAAATCAAGAAACATTTTGGGAAGACTATGGATGAAGCTGCAGCTATCCTTAATGGTGAGTTCATATATAGCTTATATCTGATCTGATTACCATATATGTGTGCTTTCTTCTAAGATTATAATCTTTACTATGTTCATTATATATATATATATATATAGTTAGCAGATCGACGCTGAAGCGCATTTGCAGGAATGTTGGTATACCTAGGTGGCCATACCTCCAATCTCCACCTTCTCCTATAACCGTGTTGACTGAAATAGGAGTCATACCTCCTGATTCAGAAAAGCAACAGCAGTTTGTTGAGAATGAACAGAATGATACGAACAAGAGTGATATTAATATAAGACTGAAGAGAACTGACAGTTCAGTTGGTTTGGAGGAAATCAATGAACATTCAGATGAGAATGTGAAGGAGCTTGAGGATATGCGTCTTGGTAAGTTCATAGCTTGTTGGTGATGTCTAGAGGTGGCAATTTTACTTAGGAAAGTTCTTTGAAGAAGGCTAGATTATCATTGTTGTAACATAGTTATTCATAAAAAAATACATAAATATCCTTGAAAAGACATTTATTAACTATGTTCTGTCTTTGACTCGGATTTTACATTTAGAGTGGAATTTGCAAAATTTTAAATATGGGGGGACCAGTATCAAATAAAAAGGATTTTGTGTACTCATTTTTCAAAACTGTGAATTGAAAGTTTAACATGTAGTGACCAATCAAGATTTCTGGCCAAAACAGTCTATTCACTTACAGTAATTCATTTCTGATTATAACTCCAGAATGGTGCAGTTTCTTTTAATTGTAACATTTAATCTCAAACTCTCACATAACTTGATTGACTGTATCAGAGGTAATGTCTGAAAATAGTGATAACCAGTCATCCAACTCTGGTTCTGTGGGAACAAAAAGAAAAAGGAAGAGATCTGGGGGAGTGATTAGTTTGGAGGAAATCCAGAAACATACTAGGAAGCCGATTGATGAAGCTGCGGCTATCCATAATGGTTAGTTATAATCTTGTATCTGATGTCTATATCTGTGTGCTTCCCATCTATGATTCCCATCTTCATTTTGTACATTGTATATATGCAGATAGCATGTCTATGGTGGGGCATAGTTTCACAAACCAGCAGGAACAAACAAATCTGCCTGATGTGCGTGCACAGCCTAAAATGTCCGTCATAGAGCAGCATATTGAGAATGCAGCATCAAACACAGTGAAAGATTTGACGGTTGAGGCAACATACAAAGAGAATACGGTTAGGTTTCCATTCATCCTTTCAGATGGATTGGTAACGTTGGAAGAGTTGATTGCGAAGAGGTTTCTGCTTAGTCTTGGTAGCTTTAAACTCAAATATGAAGATAAAGATGGCGATATGATATTGGTTGCAATTGACAAGGACTTAGAGGGATCAGTGGGTGATTCTAGACAGCCAGTCGATCCAACTGTTATCAAACTTGTGGTTAAAGACCGTTGTCCATCAGAGCTCTGACACTTGGGCCTTATTTTGCATAGTTTACAGGGTTTGGAGGTTCAAGTCCCCTTTAAGACAATTTTGTGTAGAGTTTTGGTCTTTAATTGAAACAGTATTCATTTTCTTAAAGTTGAGATCATAATATGTCAACTGGCATGACTTAATATTGATCCATATTGAAGTTATAACTTTTATAAATGTATAAACTAGCAGAAACAAGGTAAATGTTGCAAAATTTTCTTGTTTTTTACATGGTCGAATCATATGACGTGGCTACTTAAACGTTAGAAATATGTCCTAAAGAAAAAATTATCACGTCAACACAATCCATGGTGTCAACTTAGTAAAAAGAAAAATGGAAATTCATGTAAATAGTCAAAAGGGAAGAAAACAAAGAGTATTTTTAGTCATTCAATTTCGAAAGGACTGAATATGCAAGCCAATGTTTAAAATAAAACCTTCTTTGCATTTTCTTTTTGATTAATGCATATTCTTATATTATTCTTTTTTAATTTAAAAAATTTAGTGAACCCATTGAAATCCGTCACCTGTCTCTTTGCTGCCAAGTGTCAGTGGACCCCAAATCTTCCGCCCACCAAAACCCCTCCCCATTTGGAGTATCAGTTTATATACCCTAACTAAAGTGTTGTCATTTTTGTCTCAAATTCTGATCCAAAAAATGATTATCCCGAATCTTATTACCTTAAATGTACAATAAATTAAGCTTAACAAATTTGTGTGATCTTTGAAATGAACACTGCAGAGATTCTGGATGTTTTGAAATCGAGATATTCTTGCGTATCCGAACCTTTGCCTCGTGATAATGATCCACGATACTTGTCACGACTTTGGGTTTTTAGTAATAAACAACACTCTGCTAGTAAGTCCTTACTGTATCTTTTATTCTTCTAACTTCTTATTTGGGTGTGTTTGGCTAAGCTTATTTTAGGGGCTTATGGCTTATTGTATCATCATAATAGGGGGTGTAAACGAGACGAGACGACTTGTTAGCTATTCGAGATCGACTCGTAAATTACTCGAAATTGACTCGATTTAAACGAGTCTAGCTCGAGTTCGAGATATATGAGTATATTTTCGAGTCAAGTTCGAGCTCAAATATTCGGCTCGTGAAGCTCGCGAGCCTTATCGAGATTCGATTAATAAATTACACTTCTAACCTTTATATACATATATTTATTTAATTTGCATAAAAATCAATTCGAGCCGAGCTTGATATGCTGAGTATTCAACGAGTTCGAGCCTTAAATGTGAAAGTAATCGAGCTCGAGTTTTATTTGACTAGTCAAGCTCGAGCTCCAAATCTAAAGCTCGGCCGAGCTCGAGTCGAGTTTCGAGATCGAGTTTTAGTATTCGATTTGAGCTCGAGCTTGGCACTACTTGGCTCGACTCGCCTCGTTTACACCCCTTATACGCTTAGTTTATCTAAACACTTACCCTAAAGTGCTTAATAGCGAATTGAAGTGCAAAAAGAGCTTTTATCATTATTTAATTTTTTGTGAAAAGCTGAACTGAATATATAGTCACAAAAAGGTTATGTAGTTAAGATAGAAACCATGGAATCTGTACATGACCATCAAATAAAACAAAAGCTATAAAGATACCTATACCATTCTCGTTCTTAATACTAGAATACTAGAGGTGCAATCACACCCCATCACAACAAAAACGGGTTGGTACGGGTCATAAACAACAGCTTCTGGGTTGAATCGTATACACCATTTGTAGAGGACATGTCGAATGGGTTGACGTTCAGACATGTGTGATTTATAGAGCGGGTTGGGATGGGTCACATAGGGGTCTGTTGGATGAGAACTAACCAACAATCATGTTCCCGACGTTACAAGAAGAACTAAAATAGTACAGCCAATACAATTGTTGCCGTGAAATACAGAAACCTACAAAACATCATCAAGAGTAGACATTTGCAGGGACTTTTAGTGCAAAAAAGCTTTAACATAACCTTATTGGCTTTTTGATAAGCTTAGCCAAAGGCCCTTATTAGCTCACAATAAGCCGATCCAAACACCACTTAAATAGCGGTAGACTTTCATCTCATATCGATTTAGTCTCGTTGCTCTGTCTTATAATGCAATGTTTATGATTATAAAGTGGTGTTTGGGATCTTTTGACTGTGGTGTTATAACCAGCTTTTAAGGGTGTTTTTAGTATTGCTTTCTAATTAAAGAGTTTTATCTGATTATTTGTGGATAATATTAGATGTTTCAATAAATTGTTTATTCCAAACTGCTTTTCTAATTATATCAATATTGTACTGTGATTAATGCTTTTGTATTTTTCTGTATTCATAGGTTTCTCTAAGATGATGGTTGATCTAAATTTCATTGACACTCAGATGATAAAGGAGAAAATCATTTCTGCACTTTCAGCTTTGGGTTTCCGCGAGTCACATGTGCTTGTTCAGTTTTGGTCACCTGTTATTGTCGGGAACCGCTGCTTGCTAATGACGTTGGACCAACCTTTTGGTATTGGTGTGGTAGATGAAGCCCTATACTTGTATAGGCTTGAGTCTGAGCAACGTATGTTTGTTGTGGACGGTGAGCACAGAGAAGAACTGGGCCCCCCTGGTCGTGTTTATTGCCAAAAGCTGTCTGAATGGAGTGTGGATGTTCATACGTTACAAACCAGGAAATTTGTACAAGATTTGGATGCCTGTTACAAAATCCATGGTTATATAAATTTGCCAGTATTTGAACCTGACAGTGGTTGCTGTGTTGGCGTACTCGAACTCATTACATCATCAAGTTATGTTGATTATGCCTTTGAGGTTTTGGAAGTCTCGAGAGCACTCAAGGTTGTTATCATATTCTTAGTTTTTATTCATTTCATACATGTATGCAATGGATGTGCTACATATCATGATCTCGTTCACTTATAAACTGCCTTCATTTGGCAGGAACAAAATTTGAAGTCTCCGAACGTGTTTGAAGATCCTAGTATTCATGTGAGTTGTGTGCTTGCACGTTTATTTTTACATATGTAATGTGTCTATTTCTTGTGATATTTATGTTTAAAAGTCCAATACAGTTTGCAGATGAGAGAAGGCGACATGAACTGGCTGGAATCTCGAAGGTTTTGAAGACAGTTTGTGACATTTTGAGTATACCTCTAGCTCAGTCGTGGGCCCTGTCTGGATACAGTAGTGTTGTGGCCAATTCTGGAAATCTAGAACAGAGCTGTAGTAGCTTTAACAAAAGCTGTATAGGGAAAGTCTGCATGTCAACATCTGGTCTACCATTCTACATTCGAGATTTAAGGATGTGGGAATTTCATAAAGCCTGCAGAGAGAGACACTTGGAAAAATCACAAGGAGTTGTTGGGAGATCATTGTCATCGTGTGGTACATGGTTTTGTAGAGATGTTACAGAACTTGATGAAGACGATTACCCTTTGGTCCTATTTGCCCGCATGTGTGGGCTAACTAGCTGTTTAGCTATATATATGAAGAGTCTTGAATTAGATGTTGAATATGTTATCGAGTTTTTCTTGCCAACACATGGTGCTGGTGAAGCAGACCTACAAAAGTTGATGGAAACAGTGAACGAGCAGATTAAAAACGCTTCTTTTATGCAATTAGATACCATGTCGGCCCCCCAAGTAATTGGAGGGACTCCATTTAATTGGAACCTTGAATCGTCACCCTTGCCTATAACCTTATTGACTGTATTAGAGGTTCCACAAGAGTCTGGAAACATTGAGCACGAGCCATTTGTCTCTGTTGCTGTGGGAACAAGCCACAATGTTGTTCCTTATTTGGAGAAAGGGATGACACAAAGAAAAAGGAAGAGGTCTGAGAGAGTGATTAGTTTCAAGGAAATCGATAATTTTACAGGGAAGCCGAACGATGAAGTGGCGGCTATCATTAATGATAACGTATCTAAGTTGGGGCATAGGTCCACACACCAGCAGGAACAAACAAATCTGCCTGTTGGACGTGCACAACCTAAAACAACCATCACAGCCAACATGGTGGAAAATTTGACAGTTAAGGCAACCTACAAAGTTAATACGGTTAAGTTTCCATTCATACTTTCAGATGGAATGGTAAAGTTGGTAGAGTTGATTGCAACAAGGTTTCAGCTCAGTCTTGGAAGCTTTAAACTCAATTATAAAGACGAAGATGGCGATATGATATTGATTACATGTGATTCTGACTTAATGGGATCGGTGGGTGATTCTAGACAGCAAGTCAATCCAACGGTCCTCAGACTCTTGGTTTTGCCCGTTGTTCATCAGTGCCCTGACACTTAGGCCTTATTTTGCAGAGTTTATAGGGTTTTGGTTCTTAACGGTATTCACTTTCTTACAAATGAGATCATAATATGTCAACTTTGACATTCTAAAGGTAATAGTGAAGTGTAACAAAGTATACAAGTGTATATAACTATATATTATCGATTATATCGAAGTTGAACCTCGTTAGGTGTGTACATTTGCGCGCGCCTGGGGAGGGTTGGAAACGATCCCAGGATTAACTCGGTGAGGCTACGTAGATTTTAGTCGAAAAGGCCCGCCCAGGGAGGAAAAACCTCATCTGTTTACCCGTTTATAAAATAGCACAAACAAGGTATATGTTGCAACAATTTTGGGTTTTATTAGTGGGTTGAATCATATGATGTGGTCGGTCAAACTTTAGAAATAGGGGTAATTCTATTATTCTCCCACCTAAAAGTGCTAGCACTAAATGCTTTTAAATTTTCTTTTTTCTTCAAATGTCCCAGGGCGACCAGAGTGACCTAGACAAATAGGGCGGCTTTCACCAAAAAGTGACACGTGTCCATGCAAGTAGCGGGGCGACTTGAGACACTAGGGACACTTGTCAAAAATTGGTGAAAGTCACCCCGGTCGTCGCCCTGAGGCATTTGGAGAAATGAGGTCACCCCGAAGCATTTAGTGTAAGCACTTTTCCTTGATGGGGCAAAAATAGAATCAGCCCTTAGAAATATGTTTCGGGTTAATGGATATATGACATTTGTTACTTGAATGACTTGTTTTAACCCCATTAAAAACCTCGCAGGGTTGGCTTCATTGTATCAAGTTACTTTTTTTTTATTCTAACTGGTTTTAACAAGTTACTTGACCACTATGTTGGATTGTTGGTCGTGTCCTATAAGGCTATGTATATTAATGATTTTAATGCAACCTGGTTGCGGGCATTAAATAAACATATTTAATTCAAAGAAGTATAAAATGCATGCTCCATACCTATCAATCGGTTCATTTGTCACATGGCACAAGATTAATGGGCATTCATATTTCATTCAATTAAAATGGATTTTACATGTTATAGATAAAGTTTTAGATAAATGTATATATCTTTTATGTTTTTAAAATAATAATTATATCATTGATTCAAGTTTTCCACAAACACACACACGTCTCATCTTCTCAAGATGAAGCAGCAGCCACCACACTATCTTTTACCACAACCGTCAACCACAACACATATCTGTCACCAACCACCACCTTTACTAAAGGTCTTTATCCGCCATAAACACCACTCGCTTTTTACAAGCCTTTCACCCTCGGATCCGTTGAAGAAAACCATTCACTAGCACTCCATCACCCTAACCATGTTCATTACAGCCAAACCCACAAATCTGTAAGATGATTTGGTTACATGAAAAGTATTTAAAAGCGTTGACCAAGTTTTTTCAACACAACTGTATGTTTCAAAGGTAATTGATATGTATATTGTTTTTGGCCATAAATGTAGTTCTTCAAAACTTGAGGGATCTAATTTTTATTATTTTGTGAATAAATGGTATCTTTGCAAAAAAAAAGGTATGCAGGGGTCTTTCGTCATTTATTTATAAAATTTAAAATTTCCGCCTTTTGTTTCATCACTCTCTTTTCCTATAAATATCAGTATTTATTCTTCATTTTTACTACACTTAACACAAAAAACCTCCTTATAATTTCATCAAAATAATATCACGAATGGATTTCATTGGCAATGATGATGATCAATTGTGTGTTCGCGATGCAACATGTTTACATCCGATCGTAAAAGAGTGTTACTTCATCTAGCGAATTGTCAGGTATATGTTTTACGATTATTTTATTTTAGTTAATAGCATTATTTGCGTGTTTAGTTGTTTAATAATTGTAGTTGATTATAATTATTAGGGATGAGCATTTGGGCCCGAACCTCGGTACCGAATCGGTACTGTACGTACCGACTCCCGATATACGGTACGGGACCAGTACCATGAATCGAGCAAAAAAATTTCGGGACCACTAATTCGGTACCGGTATCAAAATGGGATAGTACCGAAAAATACCCGAAATTTGAGTAGTCATAGAAAGAAACCAAACGTCCCAAAAACATACGGTAACAACCATAGTTTCGTCACAAATCTAGAAATAAACCTTAACTTATTATTAATCACTCAAATCGTCAAATTTACTATCTTTAAATCATCTCGATCATCATCACCGAAAAAAATAAAGGTTCTCTTTTTTACATATGTAATAAGACGTCCCTAATATGCATCGTAGTTTGTAGGGCTGTAAACGAACTGAACGTTCAGCGAACCGTTCGTAAATCGTTCGCCGAGAAATTCGTTTATGTTCGTTTATTTAATAAATATTGATTCTTTTTCTTTCATTTATTAGATCTGAACGACACGCAACAAGAATCTTTGGTCCGTTTAGTTTATGAAACAAACCGTGAACAAACACTGCGTTAGTTTATTTACGGTTCTGTGAACGTTCCGATTTGATGTACGTCTGTCTTGTTAGAGAGAGAGATAGAGAGAGATAGATTTTTACGTTGCGATTGATAAACATCACCAAGAATATTTAAAGACAAACAATAAATTAATTATCAAGTATGCGTTCGCGCGCATCACGCTCTAAAATAATTATCAGTACGCTAACTTCCTTATTAATGTCTTTATATAAAACATATAAGTTGAAATTGAAATTTGGACAAAAAAAAGGTTGAAATTGATAAGTTGAAAGTGATAAGATTGAAACTTGTCATCTAATGAGCGGGGAATTTTGGCGCAAATAATAGTAAGCTTACATGTAAATAACTTTTTTTATGACTCGATATTTTATTTACACTTGACATTAAGGGGTTAGATTTAGATAAAATTTTGTATGACCCCTCTACTTCCTCTGTATCCAGAATTCAATGGAAGATCAAAATTCAAAAACCTTTCTTTGGACGACGGTTTAGAAAGACGGTTTATATACGCGCATATAGTGAATAATCTAAACTATGATAATGATGTTGTTTAGATTTCCTTATGCAGCTCAGATTGACTATGCGTGTGCTCATGATACTAACTATTAGAGATTAGTATGACTTGTATATTAAGATTCATATTTTGGGGATAATGATTATTTATATAAGATAATCATTATGGGATCGTTTAGAATAACAACTTTAGTTACACGTTCGTATATGTCCGTTTTCGTTTATATATGATCGTTTACGTTCATTTATGTTCGTTCATGCTCATTTATGTCTGATTTACGTTCGTTTAACTTATTAATGAACGCACATAAACGAACATGAACAAGTTCAAATTTAAATAAACGAACATGAACAACAATTTTGGTTCGATTATGCGTTCGCGTTCGTTTATTTGTTCGGCTAAAATTAAATAAACAAACATGAACATACCTCCGTTCGCATTCGCCCGGTTCGTTTACAGCCCTAGTAGTTTGCAATGATTATTAGTTTATTTTATTTAATAATCAGGATATATATAGTTACATCAATGATTATTAGTTTATATATCGAATTCGCACGTATGAGTATACATATATTAGCTTGTCGACTCAAGTTGTTAGTCACATACGAGTATATGATTAGTATATAATAATCAGTAGTTTATTATATCTAGTTCGCATATATCAGTATACATAGTTACATCAATAATTATTAGTTTATTTTGTATCTAGTTCGCATATATTGATTTTATGCCGAGAGATGACACAATTTTTAAAGAAACTTTAATGTTGAATATTGATGAATCGAATTCGGATTATGATAATAAACCCTCGGTTTAAAATCACTCGAAAATGCATGTTATATCCTGTCTTTTGTTATTGTCATTGAAAGTTACTGCATGAAATTTATAATTTTGTTTTTGGTCTAACAAAAAACGGAAAGTACGAGATAGGTACCGATTTCCCGGTTCGGAGTACTGGTACCGGTACCCGAATCCCGTTCGGAGAGGCGATACCGGTACACCCGTTTCATACTCGGGAAAAATCGGTATCACCAATTCGGTACGGGTTCGGTACCAATCTGGTACCGTGCTCATCCCTAATAATTGTCTTTTTGTTACTAATTAGATGATAAATTTTTTTTATATGGCTTATGTGTTGGGCCTCATGTTTAAAGTGTTATTTTTTTTTGCTATATGGGTTTTTTTTTTAATATAATGGGTTGTACGTTTGTGACCGTATCGATTATTTTAAAGTTATAGGTATCGAAGATGTTTCCGCGGGTATTTTTTTTATCTGAATAAATCGGAACTTTTGTAATATTTTTTTTTCCTCTTACTTTGTGCATACAAATTAAAAAAAAACAAAAACAAAATAATTTAAAAAAAAACCAAAATCGAGCTGGCTCAAAATGAGAGCCCATTACTGTAGCAATGTGGCCCACTGTCAAAACGACAGTGGATTTTTCCTCCTACTTTGTGCATACAAATTAAAAAAAAAACAAAAACAAAATAATTTAAAAAAAAAAAACCAAAATCGGGCTGACCCAAAATAAGAGCCCGTTACTGTAGTAATGTGGCCCACTGTCAAAACGACCGTGGATTTGTCACTCAATGTGTAATATATTAATTTAAGAAAACTGCTGAAAAAAGATAACCCAATGAGTCCGTTGGATATGGCTTGTCCAATAACCTAATGAGTCTGGTACTCGTCCAGTCGTCCTTACAACCTGGCCCGTAGAGATATCACTCATCGAGGTTGTTGTGGTTACCCAATTCGAGAGCTTTAATGAATCTGGTAGCACCCTTATTAACTTGTGATTGCTCACTAAATTGGGTTGACAACTTGCACACTTTTGCAGCAATGTTTTGTACCATTAGCTAGCGAATTATTACTTAATAATTTACATTATATTGACAAGATATGAACTATGAATTAATACTCAAAAGGTAACATCTAACTAGCTTGCGTAAAGTAAAAAAAGGTCATCATGTCGTTGACAATGAAGTTTGTGTATAACAAGTGCTTCATTTGATGCTCTTTCAGCAAACTAAAAATATGATACATCTAGACTGATGTTCAGTCACTTTTAGTCATAAGCAATTTGTTAAACATGATCCTATAAGAAACAAAGCTTACACGCAAATACGCGGTGGTTTTCCACAGTATGATTAATTAGCATGCTCAAACTAATTTGGGCAATAATATGTCAACCGTAAATGTCAAAAATGTATCTGGTGCAAACTGAAATGAACCACGTAAGACACCAAAATTGTTTATAGGTGGTGTATCAAATAGCTATGATCTCCCTTGAACTTAAACTCCAGATTAATTAAGAATTGTCTTAGTAACTTTAGAATATAATTTAGGTGTAGCCTAAAACTAATTTATTTTTATTCCACATAATTTGAAAATTTTAACTCAGTTTTTTGGCCAATTTGTAATCATACAGGGTGCACCGCACCCTAATTCCATAAAGTAACTATCTAACCACTCAATGAATCAACTTGTGTACACTTTTCCATCTTTATATTTGAGGCTCACAAATGGACGTTTCCCACTTAGTTATCACCACCAAGTTAATAGGCAGTGGGCTGGCCACTAAATAAATTGGCCTAGTTGGATAGGATGCATGCCTTATAGTTCCAATTTTTCACACCCTCAAATACGGTCCTGTCCGATTTAGTGTTCCGGGGCGTGACGTTCATGACTATCACAAGTACAAAGTATAAATAATGATCTCTAAGGGTACGTTTGAAAAATAAACACAGTTGCATAAATTTAAAATATTAATAAGTTTACATCAATCAAATTTAAAAGGTTCAAAAGACAACATGCGGAAGCTTAAATAAGTTCAACAACGGTATTTAAGATAAACATGGATAAAATCTGGAAAACTGGTTCGGCAATAGACTTCATATAGTTCAAGCAACAACATCCATGCTAAGCACCTGAGAAAAACATGCTTAAAACGTCAACATAAAGTTGGTGAATTCATAGGTTTAGTTCAAACGATGTTATAGTGGACCACAAGATATCAAAACGTATGCGACAGTTATAACAGATACAACTTCACATAAAAAGTATTTACGTTGCACTAAGCTCATGACACTGAAGCTAATAATGAAGATGTACATTGCTATAAGTATTTGCTTGCCCTTACAGGTGTCCGACCAAAGACCACCTAACCAGTTTCGACATGACATATATCCATTTATCGGGAGCCCCGTGGGTAGTGAGCGCTACTCACCCGGATAGGGATAATTAGTCCCAATAGATCTATTTATTCACTCGCACTCCCTCGACCGGTCCTCCGGTCAAGAAATTGACAGTTCATGATAGTTCGGGCAATTGTGGTCTAAACGCTACTTAGGCAACACGTAAATAGGGAAATCTCACGTATAGTAATTGTGTCCAGTTTTAAAAACAAGCAATGTTTCTCACCCCAAGTTATAAAATATTTATTCAAAACGAGTAAAAGAGCGGGGCTATAAACTCACCTTGATTTAGTGAATTGAGGTAGTGAATAGTCTAGAAATAATTCACTCGGTAACGAACGACGATATACAAAAGCAACCTATGAAATGGACTTTTGATTTAATATCGGATCGAAGTGAATTTATGAAAAATGCATAGGTGTATACTGGTGTACTTTTGTTAATATATATCTAAAAATTAACGTTTGTGATCGTGTTGTAATAAAATATTTCCGTAAGTAAATGGGTAGAAATAATATGAATTTTAATATTACATAGATATATAACGTCTAAGTAAAAATATATATTTTATATATTTTTATATATATATTGTTCGTCACTTAATTTAAATTCTCGTATCTCACTTTACCATGTACTTTTTCTAGTATTTACTAAGTATAGTGATTTATAAATTTTTTTGCATGACCCGTTCATGTTTACACGTTTTTTCAAAGGCTTAGACTTTATGTAAAACCATTTTCAAACCACTTTCAATTCACTTTTCATAATTACAAATTATACATCATCAAATCCATTATTATTTGCAACGTCCAACGTTTAAAAATAATTAAACGTAACGCATCTAAATCGTATACTATTAAATAAGCTATTCGCGAACTTATCCAATAAGCTACACCGTAGCTTTACGCCTTGGTGTTTTGTATTTATGTTGGGCCTTGGCTCGTTAAGTCCGAAAATGTAGTTTTACTTATCCATTTAATCCGATAAGCAAAGCATTAAGTAATAAATACGTGACCTAAAAATAAGCTATCAATAAGCTCACAATAAGCCAAGTATAATAAGCCGAACCATATAAGCTCAAAAATAAACTCATGGTGTGAGGTCTTGTATGTGGGACACGGCTATAAGCCCTAATAAAGTATATTCGAGCTTATTTATTAAGTCGAATAAGTTTATCGGCTGTCCTTTCAAAATGAGCTAGAAATAAGCTAATAAAATATAAGTCAAACCAAAATAAGCTAAACAAATATTTCTTCTTTCTTTTCTAGTTTGGCCGAACCAAATATAAGCCTAAATAAGCTCAAGATAATCAAAATAAGCTTTTCCAAAATCTTATTACAATAAGCCAAATAAAATAAGCTATAGCATACTATTTTTATTATACGAAAATAACCATGATCACAAAACTAAGATTTTCTTATATTTCTATATATATTTTTCGAACCATATATATACCCTTTTAGGGTTTATGTAGTTTTAAAATCTTGTTTTCACAAAATAAGTTGTACAACTAGCATGTATGCATCAAGATGATAAGGAAAGTACAAGTTATTTAAGAATTTGAAAACTTACAAAGTTGGAAGGTTTTTAGAAAGAACAATGAGATTAGAACAGCCCAAATGTTATTAAATTAATACCCAGACGATACAAATGATCAAACCTATAACACATCGTGTTTTAGGTCATTGTACGACATTATGTAATTCACAATTTATTTTTAGGGTTTTACGCGTTTGCTCTTAAATCG
>BQNB010124435.1:0-19937 GCA_026074375.1 Tanacetum coccineum
AACATTACTATGGATTTCGTTACTAAGTTGCCAAAGACGTCGTCTGGTTAAGATACAATTTGGGTAATTGTAGACCTACTAACAAAGTCCGCTCATTTCTTACCAATGAAGGAAGCTGACTCAATGGAGAAGTTGATGAGACAATACTCGAAAGAAGTAGTCTCAAGACATGGTGTGCCGGTTTTGATTATTTCTGATCGAGACAGTAAGTTTACATCTCATTTCTGGAAACCAATGAACAAAGCCCTAGGTAGTCAATTTGTTGGGCTGAGGTTGGAAACGCTCAGCTCACTGGTATGGAAATTGTTCATGAAACAACTGAAAAGATCATTCATATCAAGAAGCGTATTCAAGCTGCACGAGATAGACAGAAGAGCTACGCCGACAGGAGACGTAAGCCATTAGAGTTTGAGGTTGGAGATAAGGTCATGTTGAAAGTGTCGCCATGGAAAGGGGTGATACGTTTTGGCAAACGGGGGAAGCTGGACACTCACTATATATGACCTTTTAAGATTCTTGCTAAAGTGGGAATGCTTGCTTATCGACTTAAACTCCCAGAGCAATTGAGCCGAGTTCATAACACTTTTCATGTTTCCAATTTGAAGAAGTGTTTCGTAGACGAACCACTAGCTATTTCGTTGGATGAGATCCAAATTGATGAAAAGCTTAATTTCATTGAAGAACCAGTTGAAATTATGGATCAAGAAGTTAAACGGCTAAAGCAGAGCCGCATTCCAATCATGAAGGTCCGTTGGAATTCGAGACGAGGGCCCGAGTTTACTTGGGAGCGTGAAGACCAAATGAAGAAAAAGTAACCTCATCTTTTTGTTAGCCCTCCGTCCACGTCTTAAGATTTGAGGACAAAGCTTCTTTAACGGGGGAAGAATGTCACACCCCGAAAATTTCAGGTCAATATTTTCAAACAATTATTTTTGACTTTTATACGTTACGTTTGAATCCGGCTGTTTACCGGGATGTTAACCCGCGTAAATATGAAAAACGTCATCGGACGCGTTCCGACTTTGGATTTTGATTAGTTTAGATGATATATGAGTTAATTTATCTTTTCTAAGTGTTTTGCAGTTTACGATCACTCCCGGTAGTTATTTTAACGCTTTAACGTTTAAATTGCGTTTTTCGCGTTTTCGACCTAACGGAACCCCGGAAACCCGAAATCTTTTTGTGTAAACTTTAGTTATCATCCATTTCATGTCCATAAGTCAAAATTTTTGTTCACCCTCTTTTCTTGTTATATATTGGACGCCTAAACCCAAACCAAATGCACTATAAGTCTTGAAATTAATTCAAAGGCATCTTTTCTTGAACTTCCCATGCATGTGGGTGAAAGTGACACATGAGAGAGTCCTTCTCATGCACATTTTCTCAAGTTTGACAATATCATGTGATACTTGCACCCTTTGACTTCATTTGACCAACTAAAGACCAACTTATGCATCAAATGAGAACCAAGACTCAAAATTTTGAATTGTGGCTTGCCTATTGCCGAACCCCCACACACACAACTTTGGTGTGTGTTGGTCACATGTGCACTATGATGCATACCCTTTAACCTAATCTTGTCCTATAAATACCATCCTATATCACAAATTAGGGTTTCATAATCATTTTCAAGCCTCTAAAAATTTCTTTCTCTCCCTCTCTCTTCTTGAAGCCCACGAACTCCATAGCTCACGAACACACAAATACACACACAATACATTCTTTTAAGTTCATACATTATTCACTTACATCCCTAAACTTTATTTTTTCAGATCCAAGGTTATTCCAAGAAGGTTTTCATTTGATTTCAAAGGTCTTTCATGGAGTTTATATATTAGGGTTGCAAAGATTTGTTGTTGGGTTTTATAGATCTATTATTTTGAAGTATAGATCTTGTGATTTTTCTACTTGTTCTTCATTCTTGTAAGTGTCTTGAACCTTTCTTTGTGGTTTACTTATGTTCTTCTCTATATGTTCAAGGATCCATACATCCCATATGTTGTGTTTTAATTTTTAAAAGATTATAAAACAAGATTTTATAAATAATGATGTTACCTTGTTTTTACTAGTTAAATATTATGTACTTGGTGAGATGAGAGTTGAATGAGAGTTGCAACAATAGAAATGAAGGGATTAGGTTATTTTTAGGAATGGTTTTGTTGTGGATTAGTTGTGAATGGAGATTAGGCTAGATTAAGCATTATTGTGAAGCTTGGTGTGATTTTTGGAAGCGTTTGCGAAAAATGATGTTGCTGATCCAAAATGGTTTTGAGGTTTTGGTCGACCTAAGATGTTTTCATTAGGCGTAAAAGTAGTTTTTGGAGAGCTTCTTCGAATAGATGGTTTTTTTTATATATCGAACATTAAATCGCGACTTAAAACGATCAAGTTATAAACCAAATGGAATAGTTACTGATGTGAATAGTAAATCGGTTTTGGATCACTTTTGGATATTTTGGCTTCATAAACTCTAGCGAAACATATAGTAAACAACACTCACACACACACACAAACAACACACACACACACTTATATATATATATTTAATATCTATAATATTATATGTGTGTGTGTGTGTGTGTGTGTGTGTGTGTGTGTGTGTGTTACTATATGTTTCGCTAGTGTTTAGAAAGTCCAAAAATATCCAAAAGTGTCCGAAAACCCATTTTACTATTCACATCAGCAACTATTCATTTGGTTATAACTTGGTCGTTTTAAGTCCGATTTTAATGTTCGATATATAAAAAACCATCTATTCGAAGAAGCTCTCAAAAAACTACCTTTATAGCCGATATGAAAACATTTTAGGCTCGACCAAAAACCTCAAAACCTTTTGGGTTCAGAACTCATTTTCGCAAACGCTCCAAAAAAATAAACACAAGCTTCACAATAATGCTTAATCTAGCCTAATCTCCATTCACAACTAATCCACAACAAAACCATTCCTAAAAATAACCTAATCCCTTCATTTCTATTGTTGCAACTCTCATTCAACTCTCATCTCACCAAGTACATAATATTTAACTAGTAAAAACAAGGTAACATCATTATTTATAAAATCTTTTTTATAATCTTTTTAAATAATTAAAACACAACATTTGGATGTATGGATTCTTGAACATTTAAAGAAGAACATAAGTAAACACAAAGAAAGGTTCAAGACACTTACAAGAATGAAGAACAAGTAGAAAAATCATAGATATATTACTTCAAAATAATAGATCTATAAAACCCAACAACAAATCTTGAAACCCTAGTTTATAAACTCTTGAAAGACCTTTGAAATCAAATGAAAACCTTCTTGGAATAACCTTGGATCTTGATAAAATAAAGTTTAGGATGTATGAATATTTGTAGAAATTAAAAGTATGGATTGTGTGTGTATTTGTGTGTGTTTCGTGAGCTAGGAGGGGACAAGAGAGAAAAGAAAACAATTTTGCCAAATGAAATGAACTAAAAGAGATGTGTGTGTTTATAAGTGGGTATTTTTAGGATAAGGGTTAGGGTTTTAGTGTTACAAGTGACTCAAACACACCAAGAGTGTGTGTGTTGAGGGGTTCGGCCGAATAGGGTCAAGGAGGGGGGTAAAGATCAAAATTATTGTCTTTGGCTCAAGTTTAACTTAATGGCTTACGACTTTGGCTCAAGTTAGCTTGGAATGACTCATAGTGGAATCGTGGTCCAAAGGTCAACATGTGAAGTGTAAGAGCCATTGGCTTGTAGTGGAGGACAAAACAAACATGTCACTTTCTTGCATGTGATGGTGTTATATTTTTGAAATTTAAACTAAAGATAAAAGATGCTCTTTTGTTTATTTAAGTGTGTGTATGCGTGTGTTTTGAGTAGAGGGGGAGGGATGAATGAAAATTTTGACTTAAGAACATGAGATGGACGATAACTAAAGTTTACACGAAAAGATGTCGGGTTTCCGGGTTCCGTTAGGTTTAAAAACGCGAAAACGAGGGGAAAAACACAATTTAAAGTTAAGCGTAAAATTAAATACCGAGAGTGATCGTAAACTACGAAACACTTAGAAAAGATAAAATAACTCATATAATATCTAAACTAATCAAAATCCAAGGTCGGAACGCGTCCGGTGACGTTTTTTAGATTTACGCAGGTTAACTTCCCGGTAAACTGCCGGATTCAAGCGTAACGTATAAAAGTCAAAAATAATGATCAGAAAAGTTTGAAAATATTGACCTGAAATTTTTGGGGTGTGACATTCTTCCCCCGTTAAAGAAGCTTTGTCCTCAAAAGCTTAAAGACCGAGGGGGACGAAGGCGTTAACTAAAAAGAAGAGGGGTAACTTTTCTTTATTTGGTCTTCGCGCTCCCAAGTAAACTCGGGCCCTCGTCTCAAATTCCAACGGACTTTCACGATTGGAATGCGGCTCTGCTTTAGCCGTTTAACTTCTCGATCCATAATTTCAACTGGTTCTTCAATGAAATTAAGCTTGTCATCAATCTGGATTCTCATTCCAACGGAATAGCTAGTGGTTCGTCTACAAAACACTTCTTCAAATTGGAAACATGAAAAGAACTATGAACTTGGCTTAATTGCACTGGGAGTTCAAGTCGATAAGCAAGTGTTCCTACCCTATCAAGAATCTTGAAAGGTCCAATATAGCGATGGTTCAACTTCCCCCGTTTGCCAAAACGTATCACCCCTTTCCACTAGGTGGATTGAACAATTTTTCAACATGACTTATCTCTAACTCAAATTTCCAATGGCTTCGTCTCCTATCGACGTTGCTCTTCGTCTTATCTCTGTGCAGCTTGAATACGCTTCTTGATCTGGATGATCTTCTTAGTTGTTTCATGAACAATTTCCGGAGACCAGTGTTCTGAGCGTCTCCAACTCAGCCAAACATATAGGCGATCTACATTTTTCGGACGTTAGTAAATAGTCAAGTTTCTATAACAACTTTCAAGTGTATATCTTAATCGGAAATGTATGCCTTCATCTTGTGTCATATAATTATTAATCGATTGTGTGATGTTTTAGTCAACCGAATTTGTAATTCGATTAAATTAGGGTTGATCGGATTTGGGGTTGATAGATCATTTTTTGATAACTTTGTATCATTTTTGGTTAACTAGTCATTTTTGGTTAAACCAAAATTCGGTAAGATGGTGTAATCTTTTTTGGTTGTATAAATGCTCTAACGGGAAAAAGAAAAGACTAATCTCATAATTTCAATATCAAGAACTTAGGATAATTTCGATTGGTAAAATTGAAAAAGTCAATTTTCAGTTAAATTAAGTCATAATTCGGTTAAAGACTACCGAAAATGATAATGGACCACCATTGGGCTTAACTGAAAATGAAATGGGCTAAGTTTTGGACTTGCAATATATAGAACTTACATGCGATAAACATAGTTAAAACTTCGTTTTTCTACATGGAATGCCGTTTTCTCTTGAGAATTCGTTAGCAATCTAAGTTGCATCCAGTCTTGACCGTTTTCTATTTATAGAATGTGTTAGCGACTTAGCGACCATCCGGTTTAATTCGTTAAACTTTAGCTATATTTTTCATTAAATGTGCTTATGAATTATCATGATGATA
Source organism: Tanacetum coccineum (assembly GCA_026074375.1). NCBI lineage: Eukaryota > Viridiplantae > Streptophyta > Magnoliopsida > Asterales > Asteraceae > Tanacetum > Tanacetum coccineum. The sequence continues at coordinate 5,572 of BQNB010124435.1, forward strand.
TGAATTAATATGTGTGCAAAAACAAGAACAATGCTCGAATGTCTGTGATCGTTTTCAACATCTCATGTTTCTTAAATAATAAAGTCACAAGAGTTTTCAAACGGATTTAATCAAAATTCAAAAAGTTTTAATGATTAATATAGCTCATGACAAATTCTTCTATATTCAATTGGCCCAATGGTCTAGGTTGCATCCGGTTTCAGCCATTTTCTAAATTTTAGAATGAGGTAGCGGCTTACTGACCATCCGGTTAAAACATAATAGAATTTCGATCTATATCCATGTTCGTCATTACAAGTCTTTGAAAACATAAATTAAGTGATTTTTGATGAAATCTCTTTTTCTGTCAAGAAGTTGTAATTATGTTGTCAAAGTGGTACTCTTTCATAAATGATTTTGAGAATATGAATGACATCTCTTGAATTTTCAAAATAGAGTATTATTCAAAATCAGAGTATATCTTCATTATTCTTGAAAGAGTATCATTACACAAAGCTTTTTGGTGAGAAAAATCAAAATAGATAGAGTGATCAAAAACATACTGCGGACAGAAAAAAGAAATCATAAGTATGTTGAAAAGAATTGTCAGAACATACATAGTGAAATCAAAAGAATAATGTGAATAAAGCTTATGGCATGTGCTTTAAAAAGCAATAAATTAGCACATGAGAAAGAAACTGATCGAAATATGTTCAAAAAGAATTACTCGAACATATAAAACAGACAGAGCGAAAAGAGACAAAAATGTTATAACAGAATTGTTTTTGATCTAACACATTCTTATAAACCATTCAGAATTCATCATGGATCTCTACGAACAAATTCAACAACAAATCATGTTAAGAGTTCTTCTTGTTCCATTAAAAAGCATACGACCGTGGCGAAGGCAAGCTAAAGAAGATTAATTCTTATCAAACCAGCGTGTCCTACATCGGAGAACCCTTGGAATACCATAATGAGGCAAATACATTATTGCTTCGTTCTCTATATTGAATCAGCTTTAGTTCCATGGATATACATTCAGCAAGTGTGGCATACTCTCAAGCTGGATGATTCAAAAGACAAGTTCAAGTTCTTTATTGATGGGGAACATCTACACCAACCTTAAACATGTGACCATTTGGTTAAATTATCGACATCAAACCATTGGACTACACGAGGCCGGTTCAAGTTCTTTATTGATTCAAAGGAGTTCATGTTCTTAGTAGATGACTTTAAACGTGTGTTTCAACTTCCTTAAGATACTGACAACAACTCATAGTGGATTATGTAATAGACCTCATTACTTTCACAGCGATGCTTCCATTTTTTTCTCAATAAACTTGGATATGCTACACGGATTCGTCTTGCTGGATAGTTTGTTACAAAGGATGAGTACCTCAGTTTTATAGTGGAGACACTTGAGGAAAATCTTTGCAAAATGTTTAATACATGTGGTGTCGGGTTGGAGATTCAAACTTTCATTTCAGATAATGCAAATGCTCTACTATTTTATCAACAATGTGCATGTGGATTATGTTGCATTGATTTGGGAAGGATTACATTATTCACACTTGCATCCTACAGTAGTAATTCCTTACCACAGTTTGTACACCCATAAAAGGATAAAAAATTTATCGTTGATCTCATAAATGAACTAAATATCCTAAACATTCTATAAAGGCTTCATGAACATTATCACAAAGTTGAAAATGATGATGTTATCAAATCAATTTTCAACTCTGTAAAGAATAAGGAACGATTTAGGATAAACGTTTCAATGACTCAGTCATAGCCGATTAAGTGATACAACAAGGTATACTATTCAGTTTCACCTAGCGCCACTAGGAGCCTAAAAACCGTTGCACATCAAGTGAATCAGGTTTTCTAGGTACAAGACAAGGATCTAGTAACTCCTATTCTAACTGATGCTGAAATTGATGTTCAAATTTGATGGAGGGGGTGTCGGGGGGGGGGGGGACCACACAAATGCAGTCTTGTATTGCGAGAGAAGCATAGATGACTTTGAATTAGCAAGCTGTCAGAAAGTTAATGAGCAATTGGTTGGAACTTATGAGAGATTATTGAAGGAATGATGATTCATTTTTTATTCGTGGTATGAGAAACAGTTTGTTGATACTGAAACAGCCAGAGGGATCCCAGGCAAATAGGATAGAACGGGAGTTATAAGGAAATGACGGAGGTGGAGCGAGGGAAAATGCTTAGTTGAGATTATTGATGAAGAAGATAGAGGCAAGAAGTATAAGTTAGAGGAAGTTTAAGAAGGAGAAAAGGAAGAGTATAAAGGAAGGATTAAGAGACTACCCTCACCATAACCCCTAAGATCCCTTGGATCATATTGATTTCTTTATCTTCATATAAGGAAGTAGTTATGGAATTAACGACATTCCAAACCTCATCTCTTTACAAAACCAAGACATGAACGTCTAAGTTTTTTAAAGGAATTACTTGCAAGAATGATAGACGTACAGGCTACATGTTTCGCACATGAGACACTACATTTAATGCTAAGACAAATACATAGAGGATTATTTTGATGTTGTTTCATCATAAATTTGGAATAAAATGGTTCGTCTCCATTGGTTGACAAAACAACAAATGACATCGTCAAGAAGAATTTTCACGGTTTTGTGTTTGAAGCATTAGATTGGATAGGAACATGGTCTCAAAGGCTGATATTGCTGCTATGGTTGATGAGGCTGTAAAGGAAGGACACTGAGTACTACACGGGGCGAAACTTTCTTTAAGGTTACTAATGATGTAGCATAATAATTGTTCCTGCACAGTTGACTTTATTTCATTACAGAGATTTACCATGTCTGTCATAGAATTCATGTGCATCAAAACACGAAAAGCCCGTTGTTCTTCCATCATGACTTCAAAGACAATTGAATCTGAAGATGAAGGATGATGAACAAGCAAAGCGTGATGATCTTCCTATTTGGCTTTCACTCATGTTATGTTTAAAAGATCTACTGCTCCTATTGAACCTTAGAGTTTTTTGTTGTTCGGCACTCTATGATCATGGAATACCATTCATGATGATGATGAATATACTCAGAGGGAGTGCAGTGCGGGAAAAGACAAAATGACATTTGAGCATGGAAACATATACAACAGTGAATCATCTGTAATCAAAGCAATGTATGAATCAAACTCATCTGGCTCAGGTTACTCAGAATTACTAGAGTATTTGATGAACCATGGCTAGATGATTAAGCATAGATGATGATGAGGTTACCTTTTGATGATAGTGTCACCAGAGTTGTTGGCTGAAGTGTCTGGGAAAGAAATGACTACAGATGATCTACAAAGAATTCAAAATGCTCTTAATGTCATGATGAGAAGTCAATATGATTTAGGTAAAGAACATCAATTCTCTTGATCAGATTTAAGAGTTACATAGAAAGTCAAATAGTTGGGGAGAGTAGGAAGAAGATTTTGATTTGACAAATTACTCTCAAAGCTAAAACATCCAAAAGTATTCCATAAAGTTGTTGAAAAATCCTAAGTATCCATCAAATACAGTTACGTTATCCAAGATATTTTTCTATTTAATAATGTGAAATTTAGAGAACAAGGATTTATGATCCATCAATGCACAAGTTCATGCTTTTCTATTTCCAGAAAATGACCTTGAAGAATTAAACAGTAGATGGGTGAAAAAGACTATCAAGAGGCTTCAATCTGTATATACAAGATATGTTGTTGATCATTGGAAAAGTCCATAGGCACATCAAGCTCAAATCATATGCAATTGAAGCAAAGATATGACCTTGAGATGTCTACTCTGAAAATGAAGATTGTAGATATGATCAAAGTTAATTGCTAATCATGGATTGAGCAAGAATTGTTGATCCCACGCCTTGAGCGATGTTTAGTAGTAAAGTGTTTGTTACTTTGGAACGAACAAAATAACAAATGAGTATGACTTTGTATGATATTACCAAAGTGTATGCAGAAGAATTACTCTTTGATAATTTAGAGGTGTTTATAATGAAAACAGTGATAACAAACAAACAATGAAAACATATGAACAAATCTGCATTCAATATTATTGAATAATACGTGTACTCTTGTAGTACATGGGGTTACACTTGAGCTATTACAATCTTTCTCTAAACTTCTATGATATGTATATTCAGTGTTTTTTTATTATAAAATCTAGGATCTCCTTTTATAGAGATCACAAGGAGTACCTTTACAAAGATAACATCCTATCTTTTAGGATAGTTCTACAAGATCAAATATAAACATCCCGCTAATAATCTCCATGAATCATTATCTCCAATTAACATCTTTGGACCATCAGCAGTACTAACCTCTTTTCTACTAGCAGTATTAATTATACACTGGCCCAGTACTAAGTTCTGTTAGACTGGCAAGTACTAACTCCATTAGTACTGTTAGTTGCACCTTGGCAGTATTAACTCTTGTGAAGATTTATTCCTAACAAGAATATATGGAGGAGATTGTGGTTAAGAGAGCTGATGGTAAGTATTCATAGTTCACAAAATCATATTACAAGTATCTTCACAAGGTAGCATTAATCTTGACTTCTCCATTATCATTAGTAGAAGTTTCAGCAGACCGCCAAAATTGTTTGATAAAATGAGACACACACCTCTGGCTTCTTGGTGAGTGCATAGCAAATGTGACTTCGAGTTAGGAAATCGATGACTTGATGAAACCCGTCACTGCCTGTAGATTTCTCTAAAAACGCGACCATGTTGTGCTTGTCACAAAATTCCAAATTTGCCATGATTAAAAGTGTGAGTAATCGTATGGGATATGATCGTGTATGTAAGTATGAAGGCTGGAGAAGGTTAATTGCAATTATATAGAGAAAACGTAGAGATATTATTTGACCAATTTAAAGAAATTTGAAGTTATCGTGAATAAACCATGCGAATTTATAGTAGGATCACGAAAGTCCAATTGGTCAAACCCCTATTCCATAGGTATTTGGCGAAAATATCTCAACGGCTCTATTAATTAATGAAAAATCTGTTAGGGATAAAACAGTACTAATGGTCATCCAGCAGTACTAAATTTGGTCTAAGCGTAATAAAATACCTAGCAGTATTAACTTCTCCACCAACAGCAGTACAAACTCCAAACTTTTGTATCATTCAAAGATAGATTCACACAATCTCTCTTTCTGTTTTTAAGCTCACATTGAATCTCTCAATTCTTTTTAACTCACATTGCACTCTGTCTATTTTTTCACTACAAACTCTTCTTTCTGTTTTGAGCTCACCAATTCTCTCTGTTCTTTTAGCTCACAAAACTCACACAAAGTGTAGTTTTTGAAAACTACCAGCCATAAACGGATTTGAGGAGTCTTTACCAATAGCCGTTTTCGCTTTGACTATCCATGCTTTATTAGAAAAACATGGTGCGAATGATAACCATTATAGTTTTGAGTAAACTATCCAACTATAACGGATTTGTGGTGTCTTTACCAAATAGCCATTTGCATTTGGACTAGCTATGCTTCATTGTGAAAACATGGTGCATTGTTGACCATATAGTTTTGGTAAATACTCAACTATCAAGGATTTGAGAAGTCTTTACAGTAGGCCGTTTGCTTGGAATAGTCAATTCTTGATTCTATTAGACATGTGTGAATGATGACCATTTGTTGTGTGGTGTTACAACCATACACTTCAAGAACAATCCATCATTTTTCCTCCTCTCAAATATATCCTTTATGGAGTAAAAATTTTCAACTTCATTTGTTTATCTTGAAATAGTTGGATTAATACTCAAGAAAAAAATAAGTAAACATTTGTTCTTGTTTAACAGTATTAAGTGTTACTAACAGGATTAACAGTGATACATAGAAATAACCAGCAGTACTAACATAATAATAGTAACAGTTTTAACAAACAGTTTTAAATTTAACTAGCAGTACTAATTAGATACCCAGCAGTATTAGATGACAAGGATGTAACAGTACTTCATTTAACAAACTTTGCAAAACAAACAAGAGATTTTGGGCCTTAGGGAGTGAGCATTCCAATACTTGAGACCATGTCCTGAATCTACCGAGCATAAACCTTTTGTAAGTAGATCTGCTAATTATGTTGAGTGTCAATTTTAGCCAATTTGAATCAACTTTTTAGCATTGCAAATCTCACTTATATATGATGCCTAATCTCTATTGTTTTGTTTTAGAATGTTGAACAGGATTTTCTTATTATACAGATAGTAATAGTATCTGTCATATAAATAACTAGTGTTCATATATTTGTACTATATCCAACATTTGGTTTGGATCAGAGAACCTGTCCCAAGCAACTTGCAGCAGCCACATATTCAGCTTCAGTTGTAGAAGTGGCAACTATTGTTTGTTTCTTGCATTGCCAAGAAGAAATCAAAACTTTTTACAAAAATGAACAACCTCCAGTGGTTGACTTTTCCTATCAATTGTGCTTCCGCATCTCGTCACTTCAGTGTAAGCAACCAAATTACCAAGGAGATGAATCCTTTAGAATACCAAAGACCTAGAGATGGTTTGCCTTTAAGGTATCTAAAGATTCTTTTGACAGCTAAGAGATGGGATGTCTTTGGGGAAACCTGAAACCTTGCACATGCACATACTGCAAACATGATATCTGTCTGGATGATGTAAGGTACATCAAAGATCCACGATCATAAGTTCTATAAAGATGTTCATCAAACCATCATCAGCATTCCATCTTGAAACCAAAGGCTTTTCCAAAATATAGTAGGAGTAGAGGCTGACTTCAATCTGAGTAGTTGAAACTTTATCAAATTTCATGGGACATATATATCTTGACTTGATAAAAATGCCTTTCTTTCTTGTTAGACCTGTAATCCCAAAAAAGAAGGTAAGTTCTCCTATATAAATAATTGAAACTTATCCCTTCTTAAGACTTCTCAAACTTATCACAAAGCTCCTTCTTGGTAGATCTAAAAATAATGTCATCTACATAGATTTGAACAAGTAAGATATGCCATTTTTGACTTTTGACGAATAAAGTTTGATCAATCTGTCCTCTTTGAAAGCCATTGCTCAAAAGATAAGTGGCCAATGTGTCATACCAAGCTCTAGGTGCTTGATGAAGTCCATATAGTGCTTTCACAACTTTATAGACTTTATCAGGATGGTCAGGATCTTCAAAACTGGTAGGTGACAGGACATATACCCTCCTCTCAATTTGACCATTTATTAAAAAGGAAAGCACTTTTGTCATCCATTTGGTAGAATCGTTAAAAACCCATATAGAAGCATAAGCCAGGATTCTTTCTTATTGCTCAATTCTAGCCACAGGTGCAAGGACTTCATCATAGTCGATTGCCCTCTTTTGAGTATGTCCTAGAGCAAACAAGTCTTGCTTTTTTCCTGATGGGACAATCCCCTTTCATCTTTCTTATTTCTGTAGACCCACTTTGTACCAATTGCTCTATGACCTTTAGGTAAGTCTGCAAGAACCCATACCTTTTGCAGTTTGAACTGTAGGAGTTCATCCTGCATTGCTTCTACCCATGCAGGATCACTAAGAGCTTTAGAAACTCTTTTTGGTTCTTCCTGAGAAAGGAAACAAGCAAAAAAGACATGTATGAAGGTCTTGGTGAGTCTTTCCTTCATATATGGCACCAAGAAATCCTAGTTCAGAGTAGAAGTTGTATTCTTATTGTTTGAACAGGATGACTGAATCATCCCTAATCACATGATCCAATTGGGTGTTAGGTGATCTTTGTGAACTCTGTTTATGAGGAGTGGAAGAAACTGCATAAGATGGTAAAAATGTTCCCAAGTCATTTTCTTGATCATCCACTATGTGCTGTGTATTCAGATGTAGGGAATTGGTCAAATCAAGTATCAGGAGTAGAAGTATTAATTCAGGGAGACGCTTAGTACTAAATTCTCTACTAACCAGTATTAAAGTCTGGTAACTGGCAGTATATTAAAGGTTGATCAGCAGTAAACATTATTCTGAAGACTGCAATCAATCATGAGTCCCCATTTTGACTTGTATTATGAGCATCAGCAAAAGATCTGGGTGAAGCTCATTCTTAATATATGATTGCATCCTTCCATAAATTGGCATGACAAGACAATCTTGATTATCTTGCTTCTTGTGAGATGAGGTACTAGATCAGAAAATCCTTGTATACATGCAAAATCATTAGAAAATGTCCCTGGCAACCAATGGTACATTATTCATTGGATTGGGGTTAGAGAATCAAGATTCAAACAGCCTACTTGGGTACATTTTCCTTTATATATGCTTATTCTTAAGAATCCAATATTGCAAGTTTTTTTCCTGAAACTTTTCTAGTTCTAAGGTGGTTACCATAAAGCTTTGTATGATAGGAATTTCCAACAAAGAAACCTTTCATCACTTTTTCCATCAAAAAACTTGACCAACTTTATCTAAGGTTTTGAGAATAGTAACTATGTCATCCAAATGGTTTCATGAAGCCTTTAGCTGGTTTACACCTCTAAAGAGTGCATATAGGAGTTTGTTATGAGGCTTGACTATTAAGACCTCTATTACTGTTACATCAGCAAGTAGTAGAAATCAAGCTTCTGCCCAAATTGTTGTAGAGTAACATTGAAGTCAGCTAAACATTGTTCTTAGCCGCCTAAAGGAGTGTCCTATTCTTCCTTTCAGCATACACCATTTTTCTGAGGTGTCCTAGCTACACTATATTTATTTTAATACCTTTTTTCCCCCTACAGAAATCATCCCTCATTTTTGTTTTTTTAAACTCTGTCCCATTATCTCTTATGATTATCTTCACTTTTGATCACTCAGGTTTTTCTATCTCTTTGATAAAGTTTTTAAGCGATCTCCACTTGCTTCATCTTAGTTTTAAAAAGAAAAACCCATGAAAATCTACTATAATTCATCATGTGGGACTACCAAGCAGTACTTTTTATGCATTAGCACTACTAAAAAATAGGTGGACCAAGAGATCCATCTGCAGCATAAACATGGTCTTAGTAATGGGTTAAAGGCCTTGGTCTTATAGATGGGCTTGTGTTGCTTGCCTTAAAGTCACGGCATCACAGTTTGGTCATTCTCAAATCTTTTATGGCAATCTCTTACAATGATTTTCTTTGACAAGGTTTTTTAATATTCTTAAATTTACTCCATGACCAAGCACTTATGCCATAGCTTGATTCCTCAGATGTTAGCTTTTGCAACTAGAAAAGTTACCATGTTAGGAACTTTGTTTTTCACTATCAAAACTGTACATCGTTATCCTGTATAGGGAATTTTAAGAAGTATCTGATTTTCATCAGGCAATAAATTTGGAGATAGGACCAAGACATTCAGAGTCGTAAAAAGAACATAGTTCTTTTTGTCACACATTTGTGAGACAATAACAAGGTTAAACTTCACTCCTTTGACAAGTTACATCATCAAAATTCAAGATTTATAGCTCTTTAAATAGTACCTTTGCCAGTAATTCTCCTCCATTTGCTCCTCCACCAAAAGTAACATAACCTCCATCAAAGTCTTTGAAATCTAAAGATGGGACTTTGTTTCCTAAACATGTACCTTGTGCATCCAACTATTAACCATATCCTTTATCATTTAGCTGTGAATAGCTAATGCTCACAAATCTTATTGAAGTAGTTATATTTGGGGTCCATGGCCTTTAATGACTTGGATCTGCACTCGTTGCATCAATGGAATTATATTTGTTAAAAAACTAGTTGATTGGCACCATTAGGTTTGATAGGTCTCCAAACCCAACATGTTGAGGGCTTAACAACATTAAATCCCTTTGCCATGACAGTATTAACATTTTGCCTAACAGTATTAACATTTTGATTATAAGATCTTTTTGTTAATGTTGTTCTCTTGTAAAAGGGCCTTTGAACAGTTGATTGTGCTTGATTTTGAAAATATGTCCTTGGTCTAACACAACAAACTGTTGATTTGGGGTGAGCAGTATAAGAAGGCCTAACAGTATTAAAAGACCTAGCAGTACTAAAAGGTCTACCAGTGTTAACAGACCTAACAGTATTAACAGGCCTCGCATTATCAACAGTTTTTAGGCCAGTCTTCATTAAGACTGCTCTTGGGACCATATGTTTGGGACAGCTGTATTGAATGTGATCAAAACTTCCACAGTTAAAACATGCCTTATTATTAAACACAAAGTTACATCCTAACTAATTGGATTTTGGGACCTATTCCAAATTCCCTTTGGTTCCCCCTGGACTTGTGACTGTACTCTCTGCTTACCTTAATGACCTTCTAATTGGTTTTTCAGTTTAACGGACTCTGTCGTAGTAGCAGTAGGTTTATAGCAGTTTTCATTTCTACCTTTGGGATAGCTAAAATTCTTCCTCATCATCTGTACACCCAATATCTTCAATATTGGGTGCATAATTTATTTAATCTAGCTTTTTTAGGTTTTTCTTCTTCCCTTTAAACATTGATTAGCAGGATAAGAAAAACTTTTCTTTCCAATCTTTGTCTACTTAAGTTGGTGACCTTTAACAAACAGAGCCTAGTTTCAGTAATACACGTCTTGTGTTGTTGTTTTAAAGAGTCATCGGTATTCTCTTAGAATTATATGGAATCTTTATCTACAACCTGTGGTTGGCTATATAATTGTATCCTTGGGGACCATACTCATTTACCTCAGGTTGTTTGAATTCTCTCAAGACCTGAATAAGATAAGTCTAAAGGTGTTGGTCTATTAGAATCAAGGGATGAGGTGAGGGGACAACATTATAACCAAAACCCTTTTTGGGCTACTTGTCAGTTACCTGACTTGCTAACAAAATATCTAAGACTTTTGATTTTTTTCAAAACTTTGCATCTTAAATTCAAAGCCCTTCTTTTCTTCATTAACCCTTTTCAAGATTTCAGTTTAAGTAATCCCATTAAGTTATTCTTGGTGACCTACACTTTTTTTAAGCAAAGCAATTTCCTCATTAAAAACAGGACTTCAGATTCTTTTTATTTTAACTACTTATGTTTAAAATTTGTTCAACCTCTGTTTTATATGTAGCAGCTTTAAAGCATTATCATCTAAATTAAACAAGCAAAATATCATAATATTTTTTTAGAGCATCATAATTATTTAAAATAGATTTAGAAAACGATTTATCAATTGATATCAGAATCTATGTGAATGAATATTGAGTGCATGTTTGCTTGAATTTATCTTCTGCCATGTCACTTCCAATCAAAATCTAGCACATCTATAGAACACATTGAATTTTCAGAAGCATCTTCAATCTTTAATGCCTTTGATGAGCTACTTTGATTCCAATTTCTGTTGTCTATACTCCATGGTGCCTCTGCGATTCTCTGGCAAAATATCCCATTTTTATGGCGTTGAAACATTCTACCTGTGAATTATCATATCCAGCAGTAGTGCTTTCCATCAATGTTGATCTTTCTTCTCAGTTCTCTGATAGAACTTCCAATGCTCCTCATGCTTAAGTTGTGTCATATTTTTCCACTTTAGATCCATCTCATTCCAAATCATCCATCATGAGTTGCTCATAGATCTTCATGAACAAGTTGACGAGACCCTTGTGGTTGAAACGTGGACAGAATAGCATAACTGTGGCATCACTAAAACTAGCAGTACTAGTTTCGTACTAGCCAGTATTAACCATGGTGGTTGCCCTCGAGTACTAACTCCAGTGTTAACATTAATAATAGTATTAGTATGCTTGGACTGGAATAGTGGTTAGAAATCGCCAAGTTTCCTTATCATCATTGTTAGCAGCAGCAGTTCTTCTTAACCTTCTGTTTAACATTTAAAATTGTTGTACAAATCATCCAAACCCATAGTATCAAAGTCGGGTTTGTTTTTTATCCCAGGACTACCATATGTGTATCCCATTCGAAGGTGGCTCCTCAAAAAGATAAACATTTAGATCTTCTAGAGGAGCTAATACTCCACGAATTGCCAATCTATATCAAGCTTTTGAAGCCTGATAAAGATTGATCCAGTGATTCTGAGCTTGATAGCATTAAAGTTTTCATTCTGTTGCTTTTCAGCAAGGCCTTCATGTTCGTCTTCTCTTGTTGCTTCATTCCCTCCAAAGCGAGCTTCCCAAGAGAGAAAGAGAGGCAATTTAGGTATTATCCAATGTGTATTAGGTTAGTGGAGACAATTAGGACAAGTATTAATGAGAACTAGGATGTACAAGTACTTGTGAGGATCATTAGGAGATTTTCTAGGTGTGTTTGAGTCTAGGTAAGTCTAGGTATTTCCGGGGTGTGTCCAAATGTATTTTATTGCGAAACGTAACCCTTTTACGTGACCAATAAAAATAAAATACGCAAAGTACATAATTATCTTCTTAATAATTATTTCTTACTTGGTTGATGTAAACCTTAATTTATTTGATGACCGTTTACATTAAATGGTTATTTCTAGTCTACGCGATTTTTAGCTCAAAAGCAAAAATTAAAAGTAAACGCGTATCGGACTAAAATAAATAGTGACTAATAATAATTGTCGTACAATGGCATGAAAATGAGAAATGTTACAGTTACCTTGGATAAATCCAAAATAACAATGGTAGAAACTTTGTATGTATATCAAAGAGTATGCGGAATCTACTCTTTAATACTCTAGAGATGTTTGTTAATGGAACAGTAATAGCCAAAACAAACAAACAACAATGAACAAACTGCTTCAATATTATTAGAATAATACGAGTACTCTTGTAGTACTGGGGTTACAAAACCTTGAAGCTATTACAAATTTTCTCTCTAAGTATTTTTATCACTTGAAAAGTATATATATTCTAAAACCTAGGATCTCCTTTTATAGAACACAAGGAGTCCTTTACAAAGATAACAGCAAAATAATCTCCATGCATCCTTATCTCTAATTCAGCAGCTTTGACCATCAGCAGTACTAGCTCTTTTCTACTAGCAGTATTAATTAACACTGACAGTACTAATTTTGTACTGGCAGTACTAACTCCTTTAATACTGTTGGCAGTATTAAGTCTTGTGAAGATTTATTCCTAACATGAAGTGAGTATTTTAATGTAAGGTGAGAAGAAGGTGACCACTACGGGTGAAATGTGAAAGGGAGTGAAGAGGATTGAGAGGAAAAAGAAAGCTGAAGTGACGCTGATGTGAATGATGAGCCATTATCAACCACTCCCACCGGGGGGGGGGCCTAAGCTCTTAATTTCATCAAGTTTGAAAGTTAAAGAGCAATCGTCTAGTTTAGTAAAAACTACTAAACACATCCTCGATTGATAATAGGGTGTAAATACAAAGAGTTAGAGTTTAAAAAACCTCATTAGAGTTCCACATCAGCTACTAAAAAGAAAACTAAATACGTATAGTAAACGACTCAAGAAGTTGTGCACGATGCATGCTATTTTGTTTTATTTATGAATCAGTAATAATCATGGTGATCAACTTGTCAATTTTAGTATGGGATCTTAGGATATTTGATATACTTGTAATGTTTATGGGTCTAAAAATTCGACTGTCACGAAAGTTGGAAAAAAGAGTATCTAAAAATCATCTTGCTTTGCAAAGAACTCCCTCCTACGCAACTTTCTTTTTTGAAACCTAGCTTTTTAGTTGGGTTGGGTTGGGTTAAAGAAAGGGTTGGTATTGATTTAAAGAGATCATCATATTATAGCGGTGACTCAGTGTTGCGATGGACGGATATCACGCAAGTTTAGTATATTTGACGGATCAAATGTTTTACGAAAAATAGTAACGATATCAAAATGCAACAACAAAATAGGTATCATCTTACAAAAAACATATATATTAAATTTAAAATAAAAACGTCATTGGCTTTCGAACTCTTGCTTGAGTTATCCTCTTTCAACTCTTATGATGAGTGGCTTAATTGGCTTTCAAACTCTCGCTTATCTAAACACATGAAGGAGATTCTTGAAGGTACTTGTCATGTGACATGGTGGGTTATTTGGCGTTTCAGAACCAATGCTTATTTGGATCTCGTCAATTATGGAGAGAGCTTATTTTCGATGATATTGTCCAAATTATGTCTTTTTTATGGATCTCTAGTCGATGTAAATCCAAGCTCGGTTGGGCTACTTGGATTCAAAATCCTAATTTCTTTAATTTGTAATCTTTTATAGCTTCTTGCTAGTTTTTAATAAAATCGTTGTTAAAAAAAGAGTCATTGTAAAATGAGATATAGTAGCATAATACACACATATGTCAACAATGAGGGTTCGTTTGGTAGGACGAAATGAAATGTCAAATAAATGGAGTAAACGACGTAATGAAATAAATAGTGTAATGTAATGATGCATTACCGTTATTAATCATGTTTGGTTTGTATGGTAAAACGTAATAAATCGATAATAAAAAGACTAATGTGCCCATTGATTATAGAAAGCTTAT
>BQNB010124436.1:0-19937 GCA_026074375.1 Tanacetum coccineum
ATGTTGTTATGCATTTGACTGTCGGTTGTGGAAGTTGTGATTGGAGTTTTCATGATGAATGATTGTTGAATTATGAAGTGAAAATGATTTGTAGGATCTTAAGATGATGGAGTTGTGTTGTGGTTTTGTCTTGATATTACAGTGTCGATAAAACAAGTCCGGTACCAAATTTTGTAACAAATTCGGTAGAGAAAAGTCGGTAATAAACACGGTAACAAACGCGGTAAATCAAATCCGGTAACAAACTCGGTAATCCAAATCCGGTAATAATTTCGGTAAATCAAATCCGGTAACAAACTCGGTAAGCCAAATCCGGCAACAATCGTTGTATGATATCGGATAGATCAAACTCGGAAGGTTTCTCGGACAAAGCAAAACTCGGTAGAATTTGTCGGATAATTTTCTCGAACAAGTCTTCGAAGCAAATTCGGTAAGTTACAAATCAAAATTATCTAACAAATTTGCCTATTACAAAATTCGATAATACCTTTCCTAACACAAAACTCGATAGAACCGAGAGTTTGTGTATCTATTACAAATTTTATGCTAATTACCGAGAATGAAATGAAATCCTAGAACATACTTTTTGATAAAACCGAAAAATGTGTGCACTATTACAAAATTCGGAATACTAATTATAAGACACAGATTCGATAAGGCTTGTTTATCAAATTCGGAATAATCACAAATTCGGTGATACTATTTTTTTTTTGGTAGAATTTGTTTTCAAACTCGGAATATTACTCAAATTCGGTGTCCTATTTTATCTAAATAACAAACTCGATGTCCTTTTTTTTCAAATTTTACCGAGAATGATACAAACATAAAAATCAAAACTAGCAAATTTAAAAATGAATCTTAATACCTTATAATCCTTAGACAAGATAAAACCTTGAATGGAAAGAGATTAAAATCACTTTTAACTGAAAAAAAAAATTTCGAACAAAAAAAATGCTAAACCGCACGAACACAACTCGGTATCCCCTTGGCTCTGATACCAAATGTCGATACCCTATAATATCATTTCACTTCCATACAAATATGTATGAATCAATGATAAGAAACCATAAGAAAAGAGATAGAAGAATAAAAGAATTTTAGAGAGAGAAACTAGAGAGAGAAAGTAGAGAGAAAAATGATATGGTTGATTACCTTGTGAAAAATAAAAATGAGACCAACCAACACCCTCTCCATGGGATGGAGAGGGGTATTTATAGTTTCTTACTAACCTAGGGTGACGCCTAGGTGTAGTGTTGTTGGGTCGGCTCGGGTTTTGGGCTTTAGCCCGCAACGTATACAATATTAGATTAAATTACGAGCCCGACTCCCTTTCTAGCCAATTACAACGACTAATAAATAAAGACCGAGTTTCCTTGTTCGACTTAATATTTTGAGGCTAACAAACTCGTTATCCCGTAACTAACCTAGTGGGTATTAACTCATTATCTTCATTTTCAACTATGGTCATACCACCCTTTTTAGGCACACAATGAATGGGGCTCACCCACGGACTATCAGAGATAGGGTAAATCAATCTGGCATCAAGGAGTTTGATAACTTCCTTTTTGATAACCTCATGAATTTTCGGATTCACCCTTCTTTGATGTTGAACCGCCGGTTTGAAGTCATCTTTCATTAAGATCTTATGAGTACAAAAACTAGGGTAGATACCCTTAATGTCGGAGATTTTCCATGCGATGGCCCGTTTATGTGACTTAAGAACCTTTAAAAGGGTGGCCTTTTCTTCATCTTTTAACTCTTTAGAAATTATGACGGGTAATTTATCGGTTCCTTCTAAAAACGCGTATTCAAGATGAGATGGTAAATCCTTGAGCTCAAGCTCCAGAGGATCATCAATAGAAAATTTAATCATTTTAATTTCCTCAAAATGAAGTTCTTTCAGAGGGAGAGGAGATGATGGATCATCATTTAATAACTTCTCGAGTAGAAGAAGTAGTGCGTATAGGATTTATGTGTACGATGTTCTGCTTTTGCTTGCTTTCGCGTGTTTGCGGTTTGGTGCTTTAGTTATGTTAGTCATTGAGATGTGTGAGCTCAATACTGAGTACGACTGGGAAAGGATGCAGATATAAATACGGTGGCCACGTAGTTATAAAAGTATACATAAACTTACTCAACATGGTCATACGTTCCACTATACTAGATTGATGTTGACGACCATAAGTGGTATTTTATGAGTAAATTTATATATATAGTAAGGTATTTATATATATATGTTTAGTCATCCCTCAACCTCTCCTGACCATATTCCTATTACTCCCTCGTGTAGATAATGCCAGCCAAGGATAAGGGACCCGAAGTGCTGACCAAACCTGTAACCGAATCACAAGAGGGGGAAGGGTGAACGGTTTTAGTAAGGTGGGAGGGGTAGAGGACCTAAGGGAGGTAATGATGAGCGTGTTGACGAATTAAATGGTCAAAGGAATGACTAGGGGGTAGGAGTTAATAAGAATGTAGAAGGAGTCCATAGGGGCGTTGGAGGAGCACCCGACTTCTCGACGATCATTGCCCAACAATTGCAAAACCTCTTACTCGCTATTTTAGCTCAGGTTGGTAACCAAGGAAATGTTGGAAATCAAAATGGTAATGTGTTAAATGGTAGAAAGTTCAGGAAACTGATTAGGAATGTGTTAGTGAATGGCAACCAGGTAGGTTGTTCATATAAGGAGTTCTTAGCTTGTAACCCTAAGGAATATGATGGTAAGGGAGGTGTTGTAGTTCTTACTCAATGGATTGAGAAAATGGAGTCTGTGCAGGATATGAGTAGTTTGTAAGTATTGACCAAACGTGAAATACAAATTGCCTGGTCATTTGTGGGTAATGGCATTAAGAAAAAGTGGTGTAACTCTCAGATCTGTACGCTAAGCCAGTAAGTTGTTGTTACTATGTTGTGGAATGACTTTAAGTTTATGATGATAGAAGAGTTTTGTCCTAGTCATGAGATGCAAAGGTTGGAAACTAAGTTTTGGAATCACGCTATGGTCGGGGTGCCATGCTGCTATACTGATAGGTATTCATAGTTGGCTAGGTTTAGTTCCACATTTATGACTTCATAAGTATGAGAAGATTAGAGAGTAACATATAAGGCCTTGCTCCACAGATTCCATGCGATGGTGGCAGCAACAGAGCCAAGACTATGCAGAAGGCTGTGCAGATTTCTGGTGCACTGACCGATGAGGTTGTTAGGAATGGATCAATTAAGAAGGTTGAGAAAAGAGAAATATGGGGGAACCTAGCAAGGGAAAAGAATGGAGGGATGAAATAAGAGACTAGGACTGGACAATGCTTTTGCTACAAACGAAAACTGTAGGAAGAGAGAATACGGGTGCTTGGACCAAGTGTACCACCTACAACTCCTACCATGCACCCAAAGGGCCTTGTCGCACATGCTTCAACTGTAACTATACGGGTCATTTTGTAAGGATTGTAGAGTTGTGCCTAGGAATGTAAACCCGATAAATGTAAAGAGCCAATCACCTGCTCGTGGAGCATGCTATGAATGTGGTAGTACTGACCATCTCAAACCAAGCATGTCCAGATTACTAGAGCAAAAGGACCAGAAGAAACCATCCAAACCACGTTGTTGCTAATAACGGGGGTCTGGGTCGTGGAAACTAAGGGAACCAAGCTAGGGGTAGGGCATTCATGTTGGGAGCAGAGGAAGCTCGCCAAGATTTAAATATTATGACGGGTACGTTTACTTTAAACAATCATTTTGCCACTACCTTATTTGACTCTGTGGCTGAACAATCAGATAGCTTTGTTTCCACTACTTTTATACCTCTGTTAGGCATAAATCCCAGTGAATTAGGTTTCAGATATGAGATTGAGATAGCTAGCGGGCATCTAGTAGAGATTGATAAGCTTATTAAGGGTTGCAAACTAGAAATCGAGGGTCATGCCTTTTACATCGATTTGATATCATTCGGGCATGAGAGTTTTGATGTGATTATAGGTATGAATTGTTTATCTAATCATAAGGCTGAAATAATTTGTCATGAGAAAGTAGTGACGATACCACTACTAGATGGCAAGGTGCTTTAGAGTATTAGGAGAAAGACCGAAAGAGAAAATGAGACTTTTGATAAGTGCTAAGGCCAGCGATAAGAAACAAGAAGAAATTGTTGTGGTTAGAGATTTTCCCGAGGTATTTATGGATGATTTATCAGGATTGCCACCTCTCTGGGAAATTGATTCCAGATTGAGTTAAACCCTGGAGTTGACCGATTGCAAATCCCACCCTAACTCGTTTGGGCAACCTCTGAATTGGAGGAGTTGTTAGGTCAACTCAAGGAACTCCAGGACAAAGGTTTCATTCGACCGATCTCATCGCCTTGGGGAGCACCGGTTTTGTTTGTGAAAAAGAAAGATGGTTCTTTTAGGATGTGTATTGATTATAAGGAGTTGAACAGTTGACGTTAAGGATTGTTATCCGCTTTCCTAGATTGATGATCTAAATTTACCAACTTTAAGGGTCGCAGTTTTCTTGCAAACGATAGATCTTAGTCTGGAACCCATCAGCAAATGCAAGAGGATGACATCCAAAGACCTGCGTTTAGAACATCGTTATGGACATTTTTGAAGTTACAATAATGCCGCTTTGGTCTGACTAACGCACCATGGAAACATCTAAGTGAGACTTCTGGCTAAGAGAAGTGCAGTTTCTTGGGCATGTGATAAATGGAAAGCCCCTAGAACTCTGACTGAGGTTTGTTCATTTTTAGGATTGGCTGGGTATTACCTTAGGTTCATTGAGAACTTTTCTAAGACAGCTAAGTCTCTTACAATCTTGACTCAGAAGAGTAAGACTTTTGGTTGGGGTGAGGAACAGGAATTGGCATTTAAGACCTTGAAGGATAAGTTGTGTAATGCGTCTGTTCTAGCTCTCCCTGATGGACCGAAAGACTTTGTGGTATATTGTGATGCGTCCGGGATATGACTAGGCTATGTGTTAATGCAAAAAGGTAAAGTGATAGCCTATGCATCTAGGGAGTTGAAAATTCATAAGAAGAATTATACTACCCATGATTTAGAGTTAGGTGCAGTCGTGTTTGCACTTAAGATCTAGAGACATTATCTATATGGGACAAAGAGTGTCGTCTATACGGATCATAAGAGTCTTCAGCATATCTTTAGTTAGAAAGAGTTGAATATGCAACAGCGTCATTGGATAGAGTTGTTTAGTGATTATGACTGTGAAATTCGCTACCATCATGGTAAGGTGAATGTGGTGGCTGATGCCCTAAGTAGGAAGGAAAGAGTAAAGCCTAAGAGAGTTAGAGCTATGAATATGACCCTTCAGTCGAGTATCAAGGATAGGATACTGGCGGCTCAAAAGGAGGTTATGGATGAGTATGCAGGATTGCAGAAAGGTTTGGATAAGATGATAAAACAGAGAAGTGATGAAACTTTGTACTACCTGGATCGAATATGGGTACCTTTGAAGGGTGAGGTGAGAACCCTGATAATGGATGAAGCCTATAAGTCGAAGTGCTCTGTACACCCAGGAGCTGATAAGATGTATTATGATTTGAGAGATAGGTATTGGTGGCTTGGAATGAAAAAGGAATAAATCTGAGTATGTAGGAAAGTGTTATGACATTGTCTAAGGTTAAGATGAGCATCAAAGGCCATCTGGCTTGCTCCAACTAACTGAATTCCCGTATGAAATGAGAAGGGAAAACTACGGATTTTGTGACTAAGTGGTCTATGACAATATTGGGCATGGCACAAATCTGGATATTGTGAACTGATTGACTACGTCTGCTCATTTTCCTACTATACGTAAGGATATCAGATGAAAGGTGCTAATTGTATTTGATGAGATAGTTTCTAGACATGTGTGCCGATCTCGACTTATATCAGATCGGATAGTCATTTCACATGCAACGGTTTTTGGCATCAAATTGCAATAGGCATTAGGAACTCGTTTAGACAAGAGTATACGGCTTATCACCCCAGACCGATGGACAGAAGTGAGCGTACTGATACATATACAATGGAAGACAATGCTTAGAGCGTGCGACAGACTTTCGATCAACCGTCTATATTTTGGTATTATCTACGGATTACACGCTTCGTCTCTCGTGGAGTTTAGTTTTCGTAGACATAAGGGTTTTCATTGCTTAGAGTCTCCTATCTAAATTTCTTACATTCCTTAATATAATTATGATTGATTAAAAAATAATCCATCCTCTAATTGTTTTATTGTAATCCTAGAAAAAATTTAGTACCCCCATCATACTCATTTCACACTCATATGCATATCTTGGCAAAGTCATCACACATTTCTGGACAAGTTGATCCGATAAAATGTCATCAACAAATATTTGGAAAATAATAAAGGTTAGGAGGTCTTTCTTATTAGTGAAGAGGGTGTTACTACCATTCACATGGAGTAATCATGTTTAATAAGAAAGTGATTTTTAATCGATCGTTACCAAAGCTTTTTGGGGGCTTGTATTTAAAGACCATCAGAGCTTTCTTAAGTCTATAACAAAATTAGGGTTTTGACGAAAGTCAAAGAATCCCAGGAGGTTATGCCACGTAAGACCCCTACATGATAAATACCGTTAAATGGAATGCCACTCCTTCACATCCATTTGGTATAACTTAAAGTCTAGTGCCGCAACATAAGCTAAAAGTATTCTTATGGACACTAGTCCTAGCTAACGGTTTCTATGTTTCGTCATAATCAATTCCCTCTTGTTGATTATAACCTTGGGCGACTAACCTAGCTTTGTTTCTAGTTACGACGCCATTTTCATCGAGTTTATTTCTTTATACCCATTTTGTTCTTATAATGGTCATATCCATGGGATTTAGGGATTAGTTCCCAAACATCATTTGTTTTAAATTGGTTTAGTTCCTCTTGCATGGCCATTACCCAATTTTCATATTTTAATGCCTCATTATAATTTAGGTTTTTATTGTTGAAATAACGCAAAAGAAATTGCTTTTGTCTTGAGCTTGCGACCTAAGACTTTCTTTGATTTAGATTACCAATAACATTTCTAAGGGATGAGTTTTAGATTCTTTAATATTTACAAATGTGATTATTTCTATGAAATGTCTCAAGATCATTGCCTAATGGTTTTTTTAACTAACCCCAATAGCTTCTTCTTTCGACTAACTCATCATCTTACAATGGTGAATGTTTTAGGCGGGATATTTCATCCATAGGGTTTAAACTTTTTGCTCAGGATCAAAACTAATCTACTTCTATTAAATATTAACCACTAACTCCATTTTCTTCGTCTACGTGAGTTTCGTGCCATAGAAGAGTCCATTTATATGGTTCATAGATAATCTATGTGAAAGAAAGGTTTCCATGAACAAATTCTTAAAAACTGGAAAACCAAACTAAAAGACATCTCTAGTGAATACCATATTCCTATCTATCACGAATACAAGATATCCCATACCAATCTATAATTGACCGAATTAAGAGAGTGAGACTACCTTAGCCTTCAAAAGATTACTTTAAAATCTATACAAGGTACCTATTAAGGCTAGGTGTAGAATTTATGAAATCCTAATATGATTCTTCAATTTGTTTTGACAAAAGTACCCACCCCAAAGGATGCTTGTAGATGATTAACCTCAAAAATATATGCTGATTATCCAATTGTCCCCATTGTTTTCATGGGACCCGAAGTTATGTTTTCGAACATTTATTCATTTGATTCGCACACATAGCAACAGTGACCATCTTCCACATTGAGTAAAGCTTGTTGTGTTGGATGATACCACATTGTTTAATTAGTGTTAAAGTTAAATTTGGTCAACTTGTCTCACCTAGGTTGAGGTGTTTTTTGGGAAAACTAGATGAAAGTTTTCTTTTCTCTCGGAGTGAGTGTTTTTTAGACCTCAATGTGGGTTTAGTAAATCCACTCTGGGTTTAAGGAAGGTTTGTAAAAATGTTTTTACTCATCATCACTGCCAAAGAATTTAGTATTGTTTTATAAGCATTAAATTTGTTTGAGTTTTGGGTTTTATTCTATCAATTTTTCATTCAACTCGACTTCTGATCTCTTACAACAAAATTACTTGATAGATTTCGGCTTGGTGACACCTTTTGGTAAAATTAAATCCTAAACCGATTACTCCAAAGGTTTTTGAGAACTTATTATTTACCTTAAGTGAGTGACTACATCATTAAATTAATTTACCTAGATATTTTTTTCCTAAGCTTCCTCATTCAAACTAAGTCTTGACATTATTGCATTCTTAATTTACTGTCCTTACCTTTTCTAACCTAGAATATCTTTTAATTCTAGTACTTTATTTTCTAATTCTATTTTAGCTTGTTTTAGAGTTTTATTTTTAGCCATGACTTTTAGTCCTAATTTGCATAGTCTACTATATTCATTATCTAAGTCATTTTCGTCTAGTGATGATTGGTCATCACTAAAGTATTCGGTTTCGGAAAATACCTCATTTGAAGCTTTAGCCATAAGACACTTTTCGTCATTTGTCTTCTCCTCTTCATCTTCGTCGCTATCACTCCAAGATCCTCCAACAAACGCTTTTTGATTTTGATATCTTGATAGTTTTGGACATTCTCCGACGAGATGATTTGGATCTCCACACTTAAAGCATTTTCTTTCGCCTTTGCCATTTTTGTCGTCTTTATTTCTTTGAAATGATTTTCTCTCTTCATGTGGTTGTCTTACGAATCGTCCTCGTCTTTTGAAGAATTTCTTGAAGTCTCTTACGGCCATGACGTATTCTTCATCTTCACTATCGGAGGTTGAGCTATTATCATCACTCGAATCCTTTCTAGCTTTCAAGGCAATAGATCTACTTTGTTCTCTTTTGCTTTTGACGGTTTCAGAATCTTTCTTAATTACTTCTTCATAAACTTTCAAATTCCCAATGAGTTCGTCAAGAGATAGAGTTGTTAGATTCTTTGATTCTTCAATCGCCGTGACTTTTGCGCGCCATTTAGGATGTAGTGCCTTAAGAAATTTCCTAACACAATTCTTGCTCGAAAAACTTTCGTCAAGTGCTTTTAGACTAGTAATAGTAGTGTTAAATTTAGCAAAGGCATTATCTATTGATTCCTCTTCCGGGATCATAAATTGTTCATATTGTTGAACAAGAAGATCGATTTTGTTAGCTTTGACATGATTATTACCTTGATGAGTGATTAACAAAGTATCCAAAATTTCTTTTGCGGTTTGACACATAAAAATTCTTTCGTATTCTTTACGTGGCAACGCATTATAAATTACCATTTTAGCTTCATTATTTTTTGGAAGTTTCTTTTTAAGATCATCATTTTGTTTATGAAAAGGTACAATTTCATCCTTTTTAGTTTCGGGATTATTTTGAATAGGAGGAAAATCACCATCGGTAATAACATGCCAAAGGTCTAGATCTTTTGACTTCACATAAGTTTCGAATCTATTTTTCCAATAAATAAATCCATCACTTTCAAATAGTGGTGGTCTTTGCATAGATTGTCCTTCTAAATATTTTTCGAATTTCATAGATCGATTCAAGTTTTAAAATACAATTTATTTTAAAATTCTTGTTTAGCGTGGTTCTTGATACCAATTGTGAAAAACTAGAAGGGGGGTTGAATAGTTTACCGCTTTTTAAATTTAAGGTGTTAAAGTGTTTGTAAACTTTTAGATTCGACTTTATGTGATTTCAACACTTGCACAATATGATCAATATACTTATCTAAACAATCAATAGAATGATATGAGAAAGTAATGTAAGACAAGAGATAAGAGTAAGAACAATCAAACCACAACGCGAGGATTTATAGTGGTTCGGTAACGAAGCACCTCTTCGCCCTACTCCACTCCCCGAGCACCAAACTCGAGAGTTTTCTTCACTATGTCAACAAACTCCCTTATGGCGGAGAAAACCGTACACAACGTTGCTTACACCGATTTACGACACAAAGCTAAATGTCGAGTTCTAATCTTAGCTAGAACCAATCTATCACAACACAACTTCACGACTTGTTCACGACTTCACAACTTCACGACTTCTTCACAACTTCAAGACTTCTTCACAACTTCACTTCACCACACTACTTATATCACAACTATCTAACACTACTTGGTAAGATCACCACGATCTAACTATACTTACAAAGATCACCAAGATCTAGCTACTACACACAAATACAAGATATACAATTGATTTACAAATATGTGATATGAATGCAATAAGATTGCAACAACACACAAAGGTGTAATACTTCTTCACTTGATGATGGAAGTATTCTTCTCTTGCACTTGAGGAATTGAGCTTGGATCACTTAGAAACAAAGCTTTATGATTAAATGATCAAAGGATTTTAGAGAGGATATGTGGGTTGTTTTGGGCAGAAAGAATGAGTGCAAAAGGTGAGAAAATAGTAAGGAAAAGTCCAGTATTTATAGGACAGACTGGGGGAGCGTCTACCTAGGGGCGGTCCCCTTAAAATTAAGGGGGCCGCCCGTGTATTTAAGGGGGCCGCCCTAGGCTAGGGCCTCCCCAGTTTGTCTTTTGTGTAGGGGGAATTTTCTGGAACTTTTCTAGCCGTTTTAGGTCTGAAAATTTGAATTTCAAAATGTTTATTTTGAATAAAATATTTCTTTTAATTGTAGAAAATGTTTTGTAATGTTTATAAAAATGTTTACAACATTTTATAAAAGTTTGAGGGTGAATGAAAATTTCTGTTGATCATAAAATGTCATTTAGCTTTACTTTAGTCATACCTATAAGTTGATAATAATTATCAAATAAGAAGAGTTAATTTCATAATTCGTCCCTAATGTTTGTCGGGTATAACGGATTTAGTCCCTCTGAAACTTTTTTAACGGATCCAGTCCCTAAACTTTTGACCCGTATCGGGTTTAGTCCCTCTCACAAACTTTTGAAGTCAATTCCGTTAAAGGGGGGTATTTTCGGTGTTATTACTCTCTTAGGGTTCATCATCTTCTTCCTCCACACACACAAATAATGTTTCAATTTAACACACCCATCAAGATGGTTCATCATCTCTTCCTCACACCGACGCTAAACAAGATGTTAGTAACAAAAACCATTGTGCCTGCAAACCTCCACACCCTATTCCCATTTAAAATGCTTGGACCACTGACTACCCCTGTAGAAGGTTTAGAGGATGCCCAATTCGTGACAAATCAAAGAAGTGTGGTGTTTATGGGTTTTTGGATCTTGAACTTCCTAGTGACTACTACAAAGGTTTGGTTTATTCACTACATGAGGAGAACAAAGCATTGAAGAGGATGAACAGGATGCCTGTTGGTGTGATGGATGGCACAAGTGGGGTGGTTTCCAACAACTCATTCGGTGAGAAGCATTTGAAGTCTGAATTCACTTTTATTAAGTCAAAATTCAAAATTTATGATAGGATATTGTTAGTAGTGTGTTTTTGTGTATTGTTCTTGACTTTGGTAACAATGTATGACATTGTAATGTAACTGGTTTGAATTTCATAAAATGTTTGTGTTTTGTTGGAATTGAATTGGTTTAACAGTAGTTTAACTTGAATAAAAATGGTTGGTGAATTTGGAAAGATGTGTTTGTTACTTTGGGTGGTCTATATCTGTTCTCCTCTGCTTCTTCAGTGAGGGGTAACTACTGAAGGAGTATTGGAGATTATGGTTTGGAAATGTAGCTGACATATGAAATGTAGCTTGGGAAGCTACCATCAGGTTGATATTAGAGTTGATAGAGATATGGTGCAGTATCATCTGTGATACCCTGTACCATCAGAGATATTAGTTGTATTTTGTTTCTATGCATATCTTTCTGAATCTCAGTTTGTAGCAAGGATTTTGCATGTAACTACTGAAGGAGTATTGGAAATGTAGCTGAGATTATGGTTTGGAAATGTATGACATTAGTTGTATTTTGTTTCTATGTATATCTTTTGAATTCAGTTATGTGCAGGATTTTGCATGGTTGGTGAAGTTATTTATTATCCAACCACCTTACATTTTCCCTTATAAATAGGCAATAACCCTAATATCATTTTCACCCTCACCCTAGCCGTTTTCACTTACTTCTCTGTTGATCAATATGGACAAAGGCAAAGGCAAAGTACCAGGTTAGTCTTTTTGCTATTCTTATTGTTTGTTAATCCTCATTGTTAATCATTGATAGGATATGTTGTAATGTGGGGTCTTCTAAATCCTTAGTTCCTCCATTTGGGTCACCTGAAAGGCCAAGGCCTGATGTTCCAAGGATTGACTGAAGCATTAGAGTCGACCTGCCACCAGATTGATAAGGATGTATGGGTATCAAAGTACTTATGAGTATTATGTTGATTATGATTACTGGAACACATGGGTGCAAGATGAAAGTACTGATGAAGAAGATGAGGATGAGGTCATGACCACCAAGGATGAGGTCATGACCACCAAGGATGATGACCTGCTATTTTATCAAGACACATTCCCAGTTGACAAGTTTGTTCCATTTGGTAAGGCTATGGGATAAAAAAGGATTGAGAAAAAGCTACAGTTACCTGTAGAGTGTGGGTCTTAGCAATACCTGACATGGGTGAGATTGAGACAAAGTTGAGAAGAGCCTCTATGAAGCATTGAAGTTGTGGTTGCAGGTTGTGGTTCCATGATGTGGTTGCAAGTTGTTATGTAATTGCTACTTTATGTCTTATGTTATGTCTTAAGTAATGTCTTAAGTTATGTCCTTTTTTAACTCTATTTCTATGGTATGTAAGCTACTAAAACACCTTAATTCAGTGTTATGCATTTAGTGTTTTAGTATGCAGGTAACCTATATGCAGTTGGTTAGCATTTACAACACCTAGTAAAATGGGTAAAAGGAAGATATGCATTAACAACACATTCATTAAAGATAGTTGGTAAAAAACCAGTGTTTGACCTATACAAAGTCAAATATCAACACTTAACTTACATCTTAAAGTACACAAGGAAAATAGATATAGTGTTTCACCTTGATAGTCAACACATACAAAGGACATACGTAATAGCTTGTGGTGTCTCTGTGTGTGGTTTGTGTACCATGAACACCAGCTTGTTGTGAACCATGGAGCGCATCTCCATGACCAGCAACACCAGCTTGTTGTGAACCACCCCCTTTTTTACTCTTGCAGCCTCTTGAATTGTGACCAACCTGCTTACACGATTTGCAAGTAACACTCTTTCCTGTCTTTGTCAGCTTCTTAGACTTCATCATTTCATCTGCAAGCTCAGCTGCACTCTTTTTCCTTTTCTTAGGGGGTCTGCCAATCTGTGGGTGAGGTTTTGGTGGGATAATGGTTGTTGGCACATCTGATTTCTTCCAACCCTGTGGTCCATTCACTGGATTTATCTTAAATTTTACATCTTTTCCTGTTGTTAACCAATGAAATGAAGACAATAAGACTCTGGGTATTCCAGTATCTATCCCATTATATGCTGATCCCATATGAAGCAACTGCATGTGTGCCGGGTATTCCACTCAAACTCCCATTTCCTACAACTAACATACTCCTTTCACTCAGATTAACCACACATTGATCACCCCAAGGAAGTTACATGATACAGTCACTACCATTCATTCTACCTAGGGAAAATAACATCCAATAGGTAATCTACACAAGCAAGTAGAAATTTTCATTGTTTAGATACTTACCTTCAACTTTGCAGCAGCCCTTACAATAAGCTTAAAGATCTTTGCAGTACTTGGTGTTAAAGGTCCATCACACTTGTCTTGCACCTTCTGAACATTCACAATTCTCTTCATAAGGTATTCCCTTATGTATTCTAGACAAGTGATAATAGGCTTGTCCCTTCCATCTAGAAGCTGCCTGTTTAGAACTTCACCCAGTTTTCAACAGAAATATAGCTTTTTGCCTCCTGCAATACAATCACACCATAGTTAGACATAACCCTTAATGCAATACAAAAATAATACAAGTTGTACCTGTAAAGTGAGACCTAGCCCAGTGTTGTGGTGGGATCTTCCTCAACCATTCATAAGCTTCTAAGTTGTGATTTTTCATTTCTTCCATTCTTTTATCAAACTTCTGAATGGTGGAAGCAGTGGCACATTTCCATAACATTTCCTTGTAAAACTTACCTCTCCAAGACAATTTCATATTATCATAAATGTGTTTGAGACAAAACCTATGTTCTGCATTTGGAAAGTTCTCTGCTATGGCTGGTATCACACCCTAATGTATAACAGAATATATGAGAAAACTAGTATATATACAACACATTTAAAAAAGAGTTTTAAGTATGAAAATTACCTTTTGCCTGTCAGATATAAAAGTGAAGTTGGAGTTTCTGAAAAGCTCAAGATCATCACCTAGGCAGTCAAGGAACCACTTCCATGAATCCTTGCTTTCAGATTCAACTACAGCATATGCAAGTGGATAGATCCCATTGTTTGGGTCTACTCCAACAGCAGTTAGAATTTGGCCAGGGTATGGTCCAGACAAGAAACAACCATCAAGACCTAAGAAATCTCTTCCTCCAGCTTTGAAACCATCTTTTAAAGGTCCTAAACATATGTAGATCCGCTTGAACTTTCTTTCTTCACTGTCTGGATCTTCTAGTGGTTCAACCTCTATCTTAACTGTAGTGTTTGGATTCTTCTCTTTCAATTCCATACAGTAATCTCTTAACTGTGCATTCTGCTGGCTATAGCTTCCCACAACTCTTTCATAAGCCATTTTTTTAGCTCTGAACACCTTCTACTTTGATACTCCTACTTCAAACTTTTTCTGCAATTGATCCTTAAGGGTATTTAAAGTAATCTTGTCATTTGGTTTAATGGTTTCCTCTACATCCTTAGAAAGAAAAGTTGATGTGCATTTTGATACTATTCTTGATTGTAGACATGTGTGAGTATCCTTAAGGGTTCTGACTCCCAGTGTCTCATTAGGCAACTTGGACACTTGCATAGCCAAGGACAGCATAAGATTCCCTAGGTTTTGCACATTCTTTCTTAGAAAATGGACTTGGCTTTACTTTAACTAATTGGCCATTTTGCTACCAGTAAGAGGTATAACACTTCCCATGTCATTGTTAACAAAATCGGTACTTGGCTTACAAACTAACTTCCACCTCAAATAAACAAGTCAAACCTCCTAAAGGAACAACATTCTTTAGATCAAAACTGTACATGTTGTTTTGTCTTGAAACTTTAAGCAAGACTTGACTTTCATCAAGTAGCTTAAAGTCAGGAGATATAACAAGACATTCAGTCTCAGTGAAAAGAACACTGTTTTTCTTGTCACACATTTGTGAGATAGAGAAAAGATTAAACTTAAGTTCCTTTACAAAGTATACATCTTCAAAGTCTAATTTCCGAGTCCTAATTTTACCTTTTCCAGTAATTTTACCTCCTTTAGGACTTTCTCCAAATGCAACAAATCCACCATCAATCTCTTGATAATCTGTAAGAAAGGACTTGTTTCCAGTCATATGCCTAGAGCACCCATTGTTAAAAATCCCTTGATCCTGTAAAGTATATTGTGGATTACCCTACACTCAAAATGAGAGAATTAGTTTCTTTTGGGGACCCAAGCCATTACTGACTTGAGTCTGCCTTGTAGATCAACATAGTCAAATCTTTTAAGCATGTATGATCCACTGTCTTTAGAGGTACGGTCAATAACATTTCCTGTTAGTCTCCAAATCCAGCATGCTGAGGACTTAACATCATTTTCCCCATTTCCCACATCAACACTAACTATTGCTTTTGGCCCAACAATAGTTACATTGTTAACCTTAGCAGTTTTAACTTTTTCATTAAGATTATTGGTTTTAGCTGCTGATTTTTGGTTAAAAGCCCTTCTTACTGGTGAATGTGCTTTAAAATAAGAATATGTTGTGGGTAATGCTTCATTCACTTTTAGTTTAGGGGTAGCAGTATTAACAGGCCTGGCAGTACTAATTAATGATGCTACTCTTGGAGAGCTTTGCTTAGCAGTATTAACTGTACTTATCCTGACTTTTTTAATATAGCTGTTGGAACAAACTTCCTTTTAGGATGTGGGTGAGTCAATTTATTTTGGTGGTTCATTCTCTGAGCATTGTTCCATACTGGTTTAATTTCCCTTTACCAGTAACCCTTCCCTTATTATTCAACACAGGTTTTTCTACTATTTTATTGTCATGAAAATCATAGTCTTTGATTAAATGGTTGAAACTCCCACATACAAAACAAGCTTTCTTTATAAACTCAAAACCATTTCCTAGTTTATGAGTCATCATCCCATTCCATTTTCTTTTATTTTCCCTAGGACTTTGACTTTTCCTATGATACTCTACTTGCCTATGTGTGTTTTCCTTATTAACAGATTTCACATTTTCATTAGATTTGAAAAAATTGATTTTAGTTAACTTTGGTTTTATCTGATCAGATTTAGGTCTAAACACACTATCATTATCACTATTAGTGTCCCAATCTTCAATGATAGGAGCACTAGGCCTAACAGTTTTAGGCTTTTCTACAATATCCTTACTAGTCTTAGATATACTAGTTTTAGTTTCACTCACTTTAGTCTTATAGACAGAATCATCTAACCCAGCAAAGGATAAGTCAGGTCTTGAGGGCATGTAGTTCCCAGTGTAGGGAGGGGGAACTACATGAAACCTTTTACCTGTTTTGAATCTATCATTTACTGGACTATCATCCACATCACTTTCTTTACTGTTAAACACACTATGAACCACTTCATTCTTATTTATTTGACTATCATAACCAACACCAACTTTGTCTTTAGCACTTATTTGACTATTCATCAGTTTAGTTAGATTCTTTGATGATTCTTCAAAATTTTCTAGTTTAAGTTTCAAATCATCTTTCTCTTTTAAAGCTTCTTCTAACTGATTTTTAAGGTCTTTGATAGAAATATCTTTCACTTGGACATCATACTTTAAAAATGAAATATCTTCTTCATAAACAACTTTATTTTTTTCATGTACAACTATCCTAGCTTCTAATGATTCTAATCCCTTTTGATAACCTATAATTTCTAGATTAGATTTATTAAGAGCTTCACGCTGTTGATCATACTATTTTTGAAAAGTTTCATATGATTTTAAGCAATCTTTAGAGCAAGTATGTACCTTAGAGTCTGAACTTGATGAACTTGATAAACCTTGGGATGTATAAGCCATTTAAGCAAAGTTTGTGATGCCTTCTTCAGCCTGAAAGCTCCAATCATAACCACCTATCCCATCTTGAATAACCAAGGCATTTCTAGTAGATGTATCCACTGGTGCATTCCTTCTTAGACCATCTCCATTTCTATTCCCCTGATTCCTTGGTGCCCTGCATTCTCTTACAAAGTGACCTCTCCTGTGACAGTTGTAACATTTAACCTTTGTCTTATCAAAGCTAACAGTTTCTTTGCCATTGAAATTCAGATTCCTTCCTGTCTTTTTTAAGAATCTTTTCACCCTCATGATAAGCATGGCCACCTGCCATTTGAGATCCATCTCTTCAAGATCATCAGTATCAATCTGCTCCAGATCTTCATTGTCCAATTGTGGACTATTAGATTGATTAGCAAAGAAGGAAAACATGACATCATCAGCATAAGTTGAGGAAGAAGCTGATACGAATCACAAAGCAAAGTGGGCTAAAGTTTATAAGCGTCATTCTAAGAATCACAAGGGGGCTACTGGAAATAATTAATTAGCAAGGGCTTTAGTGTTTTTAATTATTTAGTTTCCTTTTATTATATTTTCCTTATTTATGATTTCTTGTTTAGTACGATAGGAAGGGTTATAAATATTAGGAGATATGAGTCGAGTGAAATCATTAGGAAATTATAGGGTTAATTGACATCGGGAGAGCTCACGACTATAACTGTGAGGTTACTTGTTCTTTCTTTCTTGTTTACGAATTTAGGTTTAATAACATTGTTCTAATTTGATTCTCATCAAATTAGAATCAGAGCTGTTTTGTTCCTGCAAAACATTTTACAGTTCATCTGTTACTGTTCATCTGTTTACTGTTCATTGTTAAAAAAACATGCCAATCACAACAGGAACAGAATCAGAATTTAAGGATTTCCGCACAGCTGTGGATGGGAGACTTGGTACCTTGGAAACATATGTTGAAAAAAACCATAAAGAGTTAATAGAACTTATACAAACTTTGGCTGATCATGTGACTATTTTATCAGACCGTGTAATGCCTCCTGGTAAGAATGAAGAATAGTCTAAGGTAACAAAAGCTAAGTTTCGTTATAATGGTTTGGAAATTCCTTATTTTGAGTCTAGTTCAACACATAAAAGAAATAATAATCTTATGGACGATGAGGGTTTCAAGCATCAAACAAAGAAGATTTGTTGTTTAGAGTCATTTCTAAAGGAGACACTACAAAGGAAAATCCTTCCAGGTCTGAAAACATAATGGGTTCATATGGAGCTGATTTCTGGTTAAGGAAGTTAAAGATGCCGATTTTCGAAAGGGAGGATGCTTATGGTTGGATATACCGCATGGAATGGTATTTTGACATCCAAGGAATAGAAGATATTGATCAACTAACTGTGAGACTCAGGATCTTATATCTAGCGATTGGTTTATGAAGCTTGTTTAATTGGATAGAGCCAAGACAACTCTAGTGAAAATCTAAGATTGAGAATATCTCGCAAAACGATGTGGTAAGATTAGTGTTGCAATATTAAGAAGAACCAATGGACAGTAAAACAACTATATTTACTAAAATTTCACATATAGTGATTACTGTTTGGAGTTAAGCAAATAGCTAGTGAATATTAACTATTGATTGCTCTATGCAAACTATGATAGACGTATCTATGAGATCTATGCCGTAGGTATTCTCTCTTTTACTACTCTAAGAGGAATCCCTAATGGGATTAACAAAACGCCGTTAAAGTAGATTATGATCTTGTTTTTCTATATGTAAACATTTCTCTTAAACACATAAGTTTATACTATCTTTCATTCACAAATGAATTGTCACTTATCTTCATAAGTATTCTTGTCCTTCAATCTACTTTATCTCTTCTTTGTAGTGTCTTTTTTGATCTCATCTCTGACAGCATTAATCCTTCCAGCAGTTGTAATTCTTCAGCAGTTGTAATTGTGCAGTAACTTCTTAGATAGTTTCTCTTAGCTGGACTAACATACACCAGCAGTACTAACTTTAGTACATAGCTAGCAGTATATCCACTTTGTTATATTGTCAGTTTCATCTCTGAGATAGTCTTAACTTCTAATTGCAGCAGTAACGCTTTATAATAACAGGTACGCTTTTACTACTAACAGTAGTTATGCAGTAGTAACTTTTATTACAACCAGTATAAACTTACTACCAGTACTAACTACTTAGCATAATTTTCATTAGTATTACCAACAGCACTAAGTTATGCTTGACAGCACTAATATATACCTGAGTAGTAATAACTCTAAGAATCATCTTAAAGTCTTTTAATCCCAACAAAAAGGATTTTTGAAACTTTGAGTTTACTTGTGCTTATCTTTTGTATGTGGGATACCTCTCTCCAAACTAGGAAGTAACATGTAATAATGGTTCTTGGAAAATAATGGTTCATACACTATAACACCAAACTATAATGAATGACTTTAACACATTTCAACTTTACTTTTACATGATACATTGACACTTAAAAACATTTATTAATAAACCGTTTATGACACTCGGGGGTTCAACCTTGATTTGAGCTTGGTACTAACACTAAGCTCCTAGGCACGTTCCAATACACTTTCAACCCTATTACTCTTCTAATCCGCACTTTCAATTCTACGCCTTAATCCAAGCATTACCTTCACCACAAGAACCTACAAAACATGTACAACTATAACGGTAAACGATAATGCTTGATAAGTAAAATGAATATAACATAGCATTATACATCATTCATCCATATAAGCATCATATTCATCCAATTTCTAGTCCAACAGACTAAATCATAA
>BQNB010124437.1:0-19937 GCA_026074375.1 Tanacetum coccineum
ATCAGGCGGTTTGTACCTTGAAGCCCGCGATTTGAGTATGGAAGCGGTTTGACGAAACCCACGATTTGAGTGAGAAATAGGTAGTTTAATCTAGATATCGCGCGTTTTGACACTAGGTCCAGGCGGTTTAATCTATGATACCCCGCGATTTGATTGGAAGTCACGCGGTTTGAGTCTAGACTCTAGGCGGTTTGAGCTAGGCAATTTAAGCTAGGTGATTTGGCAGCCTATCAGGCGGTTTGAGCTAGGCGATTTGACAGGTAGGGATGAGACTGACTTGGGCATCAAATAAACACAAATCAAAACAACAATTAACGGAATAATCAATAACATTTAATGATACATTTATCATTTGTCCCCCATTAACTATCAAAAAACATCAACAAATAACAAAACAACAAACACAATACATCACACTAAAAGATCCTCATCAAGATTCACCTTCACTCTTAAAGGCTAGTATTGGATTTTAAATGACTACGGAGTTTCTATACGATGTTACTTATTTGGGATTGAAGTAGGATTTCAAAGGGAAGTGTACTTATCTCGTCTTAGATTCTTTCTACCCTCACAACGAAGATGACTTGTTCGAGCATATACGGATTGTGATGAAGACTTGGATATCTAGTTGCTTTTGTGATTCTTTCTCTCTATACCCAGAAAGTAACTATCACTTTAAGGAGTTACATTGTTGTACTCAGTGTCTTACGTAGTTGAGGAGATTTCAAGAGGTGTTGTATTTTTTGTATATTTTGGAGCGGGTATATGGTACTTAGAGATTTGCCTCTACACCATTCTTCGTCACACGGATAGTACAAGATTAAGTCACAAGTCTGGGATTTTGCTTCATTCTCAAGTTCGTTTTATCAGGTTGTCTCCATCAGTGGTTATCCATATTAGCCAACATAATAGATAAGGGGATTTAGATCGGGTTGATCAAGAGAGATTTGATTATTTACTATTAATACCAAAAAATATTATTTGGTATTAATACCAAATAATTAATCAACTTCAATTTGATTGTCGAGGACATGTTACACTTATCAAATCACTTAGAACACACGAATTGAAAGAGATTTCTAGAAAGAGTGAGATGTTTAGAGAGAGAAAGAACTAGAGAGAATGGTTACACATTAAAGATAAGAAAATTGAGCAACACCCTCTCCACACTTGGAGAGGGCTTTATATAGTAGTGAATAACCGGCCATGGTGTCTAAGTGGGCTTTCATGGACCGGGCTTGATATCTAATGGGCTTTAAGCCCGTAACTAAGACCCAAATAGCTTATAGAATTCTCGGGAACATAAACTAGACTAATACAAGGTTTAGGAATATTAATGACCATCACTTTAATAAAAACTAAGTTTAACAATCTCCCCCTAAGGGGTGGTCATTGCACATATGGCTTCACTTCTTGTGACGTCTTGAGTCTTGTAACCTTGTAGTCTTGGGAATTCTTTTGAAGCTCCTTTTGCATGCTTTTGATCATGGGTCTTGATATTCAGCTTGATATTCTTTGACAAATTATTGATATCGTGGTCTTTGGCCTTGATTTGTCTTGAGTACTAAGATCTCTGAATCTTTATCCTTGAATCTTTATGCCTCCTTGTGATCTTGTGTCTTCATGATAACATCAAATATTTAATACTTTTTAGTGTCAAATTACCCCCTATATCACCTGCAAATGTTTCACTAATACTCGAAAATGAGATATTTTCTATCATTTTGTAGTTTTCATGAGAAATGCAGGAAAATGACAAGAAACAAGGGAAAAAGGACTTAAAGTGCAATTATTCAAAGTTGTTACGGCGTAACACCATAAATGGTTACACCGTAACATAAATTAAGCAAGTTCGAAGATCAAGGACGACTTTACGGCGTAACACCATATCTAGTTACACAGTAACCATGTACATGGAAAGAAATCTTACCAAAGATAGAGTTACGGCATAACACACCTTATGGTTACGCCGTAACCATGAAGATCCACATATATGGAAAGAAGATCACGAGCTATGGAAACTATTTGAATATTACGGCGTAACACCATATCTAGTTACGCCGTAACAAGTGCTTAATTATGGAATGCCATGTATGAAGGTTACGGCGTAACACTTTTATTGGTTACGCCGTAATAGGTTCGAAACCAAAAAATAGAGGCCTCATTCAGCTATTCCGACATCACTTCCTCCACAACCAATTAGAGAGGCGACAAAGGCTTCCAACCTTCGAACAATTCCACCTGGAGTCCAAAGGAGATCACACTTTACTTACTTTTTGTATTTAATCGTTCAAATACGAATACTGTAAGAATTATGAGCTTTCAATCTATGATTACTTCTATTTCTTGCTGTGTTTCCGTTGCCATGAGCGGCTAAGCACTTAAAGTGATGGCCTGGTTATGTAGTTACTATTGTTATGATGTTTGTTTCCTGTTAGATTATGGTTTCATTAGATATTTCTTGACTATCATGTAACCATGGTTTTGGTAGTATTGCGGGTGGTTTGGATCTTGCTTGTCCCATTATTAGATTACCAAATCAATATGGGATCAATCGGGTACTAGGGAGGATTTGATACTCCATC
Source organism: Tanacetum coccineum (assembly GCA_026074375.1). Lineage (NCBI taxonomy): Eukaryota > Viridiplantae > Streptophyta > Magnoliopsida > Asterales > Asteraceae > Tanacetum > Tanacetum coccineum. The sequence goes on from BQNB010124437.1 coordinate 2,586, forward strand.
CCTAGTGTAGGAACTAACCGGTGTTCACCCTTATCAGTTAATATACTTAAAAAGCACAGGAACTCTTTCAGAGGGGGTTAATAATATATATAGGTTATTAGATAAGTTTTGTGAATAGTTGAGAATAATCACTACAACCTGGATAACCTACCTCCTATACGATTTGGACTGATTCAGAATCGCAGAAAGTATAGGATAGACTAAATATACCTATTCAAGTCTATCGACCTTAGAAACCACTAATGAAACCATAGTTTAACATTGCACAGGAAAACGTATTCATAACAGTAGTAATGAAGTAACTAGGTTAGCATGTTTTCTCTCCTGATATCTCTAAACCCTTTTTAATTCAGTCTTTTATTTATTTGTATTTTTAATTCATTTCAAATCAAAAACCATTTTCAAAACGTGACATTTCAAATTAAAATTAATTGCAACTTAGCTCTTGGGACGACCTCGAATTTATCATTTTGTACTACCCACGATCGAGTTCTCTGCCCGTCAGTGCGTTGTCAGGTAGATCGAGATTTATAAATTTAAAACTTGGGTAAAATTATATTTAAAAATAAATACGCATCAAGTTTTTGGCGCCGCTGTCGGGGAGCTAAAAATTAGAATTAACTTGATTATTTTGTTATTTCTCTTCTTTCCCTAAACCCTATATCTGCAGGAACTATGGCAGGAGTAGACATCAATACTCTCACCATGGAACAATACTTAGCATTGTCACGAGAAAACCAGGCACCGGGCGTGGTTAAACTAGAAATCAGAGGCAATGTCAATTTCGAAATCAAGAGTCAATTCATGCGCGAATTGAGGGAAGACACCTTCTTTGGAAACAAGAACGAGGATGCTCACGATCACATTGATCGGGTCCTCATCATCGTTGGTTTATTCAATATTCCCGGAGTTTCTAAAGACGCAGTCATGCTTTGAGTTTTTCCTTTTACTCTTACCGGAGCTGCGAAGAGATGGGTGGACAGACTTACCCCAGGAACTATTAATACTTGGGATCTCCTCAAAAAGGCCTTTATCCAAAGGTATTGCCCACCATCCAAGACCGCGAAGCAGCTTGAAGATATTCACAACTTCAAGCAAGAAGGTGACGAATCATTATACCAAGCCTGGGAGCGGTATAATGACCTGCTATACAAGTGCCCTACTCACGATATTAATAGTCATCAAAAGGTTAACATCTTCTATATAAAGGTTTGAGCACTATGAACCGTCAATTGATTAATTCACAGGGACCAATTCTTGGGATGACACCGGTCCAAGCTCTCACAACAATTTAGACCATGGCTGACCATTCTTAAAAATGGCATGACAGAACGACAAGCAGAAATGTTGGAAGCAGCAATAGCAGTGATGGACTGGCTGCTCTAGTAAGCAAGATGGACAACCTAGGACGAGACACGAAGAAGCTCAAGGAAGGCATTCATGCAATCCAGGTTGGATGCCAAATTTGTGAAGGACCCCACCTCGACAAAGATTGTCCCCTCAACGAGGAACTAAAACATGTTGAAGAGGTCAGATATAGAGAATTTAGACGCACAACGCCTTTCAATGGAAGTAATGAAGGAAAGTTTCGTGTAGGAACACCTGGATATTACACGAAGACTGATAACCGTCCACCGTATGGTGAAAGGAGACAAAGCTTAAAAGAACTATTAACTAAGCATCAAAAGGAATCTGCACGAAGAAGTACTAAAATGGAGGAATGGATTAAGAAACTTCAAGAGAATTCTGAGATTAACACTAGAAACCAAATCGCCTCACTTAAAAACTTAGAAACCCAGATCGAGCAGTTAACCAAAGAATTCTACTCCATGGGAACAAAATTTGAACAAGCAAAGGTAGTAATTGTTGAACATGAGGGACCCTGCTCTCTAAAGAAACTTAAAAATCTCCACGGAATATCCTTCCTCTCTGATCCAGACTCTCAGGAAGAAAACACCAATGATCAACTACCTCCGAAGGAATCTAATCCAGGACATTTCACACTCCCCTGCACCATCGGTAACTTTAACTTTTATGCTATGGCCGATCTAGGAGATAGTGTGAATGTTTTACCTAGGAATATTTTCGAATATTTAGAATTGACAAACCTTAGTAAAACCGAGATGCTAGTAGAAATGGCAAATATGAGAAAAAAACACCACTAGGTGTAGTTAGTAACATACTCGTACAAATTGATAAATTCTTGTTTCCATCCGATTTCGTAATTCTCGATCAAACCCCTAATTTGACTGTCATTTTAGGGAGACCCATTTTAGCCACCATACACGCCCAGATTAGGTGTAGTTAGTAACATACTCGTACAAATTGATAAATTCTTGTTTCTATCCGATTTCGTAATTCTCGATCAAACCCCTAATTTGACTGTCATTTTAGGGAGACCCATTTTAGCCACCATACACGCCCAGATTAGTGTTTTTGAAAAAGAGATGTCATTAGGAATATGTGACGAAAGGGTAACTTTTAACATGAATAGGAATGACCATAACTTCGCCCCTACTAAGGGAGTCTTTATGTTAAACTCGATTAATTCGAATGAACAGATCACTAAAAGATTGAAGATAAATAAGAACACTGCTACAACACATTTTTGCAAACCTATTATACAAGAATGTGATAAGGACTTTAAATCTGTCCATCCTGTAGCCTATTTAAGAACAAGTGTGATGGGGGACATGAAATTTATAGGATAAATGAGCTTGGTAAAATAAAATATTAGTTTTTCCCTTATGACAACGAAAGAAAGGAAATGAAAGGAGGTGGGGTATCATTTCTAAACTTTTTAATAATAAGATGTGGTAGCTGTCAGGTAGAGGATTCTGTTTGGAGCAAAAGATATTCAGAATGGTGTAATGAAAATTCTCATGGTAAGAAACCTAGGCCAAAAGATTACACTTTTAAAGAATGGGTGAAGTTTAAGAAAGGGCACCTAGACATAAGTAAATCAGTTGGGAAAGATTTATTTAGATTATGGGTGATTGATCGATTTATTGAGGCATTAGATCCTGATAAAAACCCCTTAAAAGGATGTTTCGATGAATACAAATGGGTATTCCATACAGAAATTGAACAACTAGCTTATGAATACGAAATAAAAATGACAGAAAAGGGGAAAGTCCCTGAAGAAATATGGGCAAAATATGAAAGAGCTCGATATGACAATAAGAATTGGTGGTATGATTACTAGAATAAAGATGAAGAAAAAACAGAATTAGGTAATAAAGATTACGATCCACCAAGGGTACATACAGAAACATTTGAAGTAACAAAATATCAGTTTGACAACGGATGTAGCTTCATATGTGTTAGTGACGAAAACAATGAAACCCTGCCCTTGGGAAGGAAAAATGGATCAAGGTTTAGAAAATGATAATGGAGGAAATGAAAGAAGTCCTCAAGAATGGCGAAGAGGATTCTGATAACGAGACGTAGAATGAGCACGAGTCTAACTTAAAGACTCATTAATAAACAAAAGTGCTTGTCGGTAGACAACCCGTCCTTCATTTAATGAAAATTCCTTTTTGCTCTAGTTGGTTTGCATGTTTCTTACTTTGTTTTGTAGGATCCAGCAGGTAGGGGGCAATTATCGAGACCGGCTTGACTCATAAACATGTGGTAACTTTGCTGAATCTGCAGCAGTTACGGTGTAACAACTTAAGTTTACGTCGTAACCATCTCTGTTACGACGTAATCCATTTCACGATTATGCCGTAACACTATCAAAACTTAAAATTTCTACCACATGATTACGACGTAACCACCGGAGTTACGCTGTAACCTCCTTCTGAAAACCTCAAAATTTAAGTTTTAAACATGTCTAAACCTTGTATACGTAAATGGACTTTGTGGGTATGTTCTCTGGAAGCCCTCACGAGACTAAACTCGTCCACTTGGGCCACCAAGTGGTTTAAAAGGCTTGTTGCATATGCTAAATGCAACCGCAATTCCTACGAAAGTGAGTTAGGCTTGTATTTTCTGTACACTTCATAATTCTTGTAGAACGAATTTATGCTTTGATTTGTTTTTGTGATCACAGGGGATAAAGAGTTTACTCGAAGACGAAAATAATCTAAAGATTTCTGCCAAATATCAAATCTTGATACAATGCTCAGGGAGTTTCTTGTCCTAATTCTACTCTTTCTTTTTATTTCATTTCCTTAATGTACAATAAGGACATTGTACAATTCAAGTGGGGGGATGGGAGTAGAATTAATACTTGACGTATGTTTGCCTTCGATTTTCTAGATTTCTTTAAAAATTATGCCAATTTTAAAATTTTTGACATGTTTTTCTTAAATAACTAGAATTTATCTTTGCTGAATACACATTACCCTTTATTATTACTTGGTGAGATTTAAGAATAATATTTCGTTTCCATCATATTATTCAAAAATCCACCAAAATATTAAGTGTGCCGGTAGTATTGTAGACTTTAGAACTTGGCATGTACATCATTTCAAGACCTAATTGATTAGCAGAAATAGATTGTTCAAGAAGGCAACATTTAAGAATTCACCCAAATAGCCTATATATGTGTGTGTTTACCGACTTGTTACTCTGACTTGTTGACCTCCCGTGATAAAACCCTTTTGTTGCACTCATTATTAGTGCAAGATACCCCTAGATTGCCCATGTTGAGCCAATCTATGTTTTTACCCCATTATATATGTTTTGTTTCACCATTTTACCTTAGCCTACCTTGTAGTCTGTAAATATCTTTGTGTTGAAATTGCTGGCTACCTAAGTCCAAGGTTCAAAGAAATGAAGTTTGAAGATTGTCACTATTACTGATGACATATTATTGATCATATGAAGACCCCCCGGTTCTATCACTTTCGATACTGTTTATCTCAAGTGGAGGGATGTATTATTGTGTACAGGAGAAATGAAAAAAAATATATAAATAAAAAGTGTGCAACTATAAGCCACTTTAGTGTATAACTCCTGATGTTGGTTACGTATTATAAAACCAACAAATATAAAGGTGGTGCAACTATAAGACGCCTAGTGTTTTGGAGGATGGTGCAACTATAAGCCATCCGATGAGTGAAGAATGGGTTAGCACGCTCCGCAACATCTCATTATTAGCTAACCCATCGTAACGATATGATCAGATTTTCGCACCAAAAGACTTGGACTATGGGTGGACAGTAGCTGGTAATGGATACCTTAGACTTTTACTTGACTATTTGTTTTGTGTTTTTATATTAACAACCATTAAATGTGTATCCCATGTCTATCCTAACCCCTTTACCACCCTTTAAAACCATATTACCCTTGTTGCCTTTAAGAACTATTTAGACCATAATTCTAACTGGTGCAGATTTGTGTACTTTCCAAGCTTATGATAGAATGCATGCTATGACTGTGCAATTGAGCGATCACCCCGAAATTGAAACACTTAGACTAGTGGAGAGTTTAGTGACTTTTTATCCCCTTTTCGTGAGGTGTTCGGCTTTGATGATTTCTAGCATAAGTGTTTTATAGATTCATTTCTCGGAGTTATACCCGAGAAATCTTTTTATGAAATGTTCTAACAGGTTCTACTTGAGGGCAAGCAGAAGTCAAGTGGGAGGATATTTGATAACATCAAATATTTAATACTTTTTAGTGTCAAATTACCCCCTATATCACCTGCAAATGTTTCACTAATACTCGAAAACGAGATATTTTCTATCATTCTGTAGTTTTCAAGAGAAATAAAGGAAAATGACAAGAAACAAAGGGAAAAGGACTTAAAGTGAAATTATTCAAAGTTGTTACGGCGTAACACCGTAACATAAATTAAGCAAGTTAGAAGATCAAGGATGACTTTACGGCGTAACACCATATCTAGTTACGCCGTAACCATGTAATAGAAGGAAGTCTTACCAAAGATAAAGTTACGGCGTAACACACCTTATGGTTACGCCGTAACCATGATGATCTACATATATGGAAAGAAGATCACGAGCTATGGAAACTATTTGAAGATTACGGTGTAACACCATATCTAGTTGCGCGAAACAAGTGCTTAATTATGGAATGCCGTGTATGAAGGTTACGGCGTAACATTTTTATTGGTTATGCCGTAACAGGTTCGAAACCTATAAATAGAGGCCTCATTTAGCTATTCTGACATCACTTCCTCCACAACCAATTGAAGAGGCGACAAAGGCTTCCAACCTTCGAAGAATTCCACCTGGAGTCCAAGGAAGATAACACTTTACTTACTTTTTGTATTTAATCATTCAAATACGAATACTGTAAGAATTATGAGCTTTCAATCTATGATTACTTATATTTCTTGTTGTGTTTCCGTTGCCATGAGCGGCTAAGCACTTAAAGTGTTGGCCTAGTTATGTAGTTACTATTGTTATGATGTTTGTTTCCTATTAGATTGTGGTTTCGTTAGATATTCCTTGACTATCGTGTAACCCTGGGTTTTGGTAGTATTGCGGGTGGTTTGGATCTTGCTTGTTCCATTATTAGATTACTAAATCAATATGGGATAAATCGATTACTAGAGAGGATTTGATACTCCGTCCCTAGTGTAGGAACTAACCGGTCTCCGCCCTTATCACTTAATATACTTAAAAAGCACAGGAACTCTTTTAGAGGGGGTTAATAATCTGTATAGGTTATTAGATAAGTTTTGAGAATAGTTGGGAATAATCACTGCAACCTGGATAACCTACCTCCTATACGATTTGGACTGATTCGGAATCGCATGAAGTATAGGATAGACTAGATATACCTATTCAAGTTTATCGACCTTAGAAACCACTAATGAAACTATAGTTTAACATTGCACATGAAAACGTATTCATAACAGTAGTAATGAAGTAACTAGGTTAGCATGTTTTCTCTCCTGATATCTCCAAACCCTTTTTATTTCAGTCTTTTATTTATTTGTATTTTTAATTCATTTCAAATCAAAAACCATTTTCAAAACGTGACATTTCAAATTAAAACTAATTGCAACTTAGCTCTTGGGACGACCTCGGATTTACCATATGTACTACCCATGATCGGGTTCTCTGCTCGTTAGTGCGTTGTCAAGTAGATCGATTTTTATAAATTTAAAACTTGAGTAAAATTATATTTAAAAATAAATACGCATCACTCCACCCTCATGCTCGAGGTCTTGAAAGCTTTTTAATAATCCCCCTCAACATTTTCTTTAACATGATTACTTGTACCACATCATGATAGGAGTAGTACTTGATCCACTTGTAAGATATATCTTTGTTATTGTCCGACAATCTTGTCGAAAATGTTCTTTTGAGGAAGTGCTTGTACATCAGAGATTGTGGAAGACTTTGGCACATGTGCTTAAGCTTCAACATGTATTTATCTTTGTCGATTGAGCATGAGGTCTTGAATCTTGACTCGACATGGACTAGAAGCTGCTACCATCGGGAAACCTGCAAGTATAGGTTAGTGATAAACATACATGGACGAAAATGTCTTTGTTACTTCGTCGAATACGGTTATAATAACCACAGTTCCCCGTTAATCAGTATAAATACTGCATGTGATCAGGTAGAATTCAAAAGAATATCCTTGACAGGGTTTCACAGCTGCACTAGCCGTTCTCATTACCGAAGCGTCTCAAAGCAGACAACACGGTAAGAGTGAATCAGATAGTTAATATCTTTCTGATTGAGTCATCAATTCATATAATGGACTAAAATCGATATCCAGTTGACATAAGCTTGATTCATTTAGAATCTCGCAAGTCACCTACCGCAGAGTTGTTTGATGTTGACTCTGGAAGGATTTCCATTCATCACTGTGAATACTAAAGAGTATCACTCTGAATGTTCTGGCAATTACCACAAGGATAAGGCGTAGGACTCTTTGATACCAAATGTTGTATAACGATGTACGACATTTTGTATATTGGAATTTGTGTCCTAGTGAGATTTTTGATGGATCTCGTTGGCTCTAGACTTTATAAGTGCACATTTGTTATTTGGTAATCGAATGATGGAGCGGACTGTCACCTTGTCAATATCAACGATCTCGGAATGAGAAAGCCGATAGAAACATGTTGATCTCCGTGAGAAATGAAACAAACTTCTTTTATTTTAAGAGATTTTGAGTCGCTATGGAGGGTTGTGCATTGCATTACTGGGTCCATGATGTCAGTCTTCAATATCAGAATCATCTTTGTGATTACCGATAGATTATGTATTGACCCGGTTTCTGCCTAGAGTTGTATGGAGGGCTTATTTCTTTTCACCCTTTATCCTTACAATTCTTTTTTATTCTTCAACCCCTTCAGTGCTTACCAAGACTTCATGACTAGTACCTTGTTGGGATGTTCCAGTACTAGCTCCTATCAGTCGGCACTATTCCCTTATTCTCACTTCAACTCCTTTGTTCCATCATACATAGGACTTTCTACTCTATCTAAGGCGTGTTCCTGGGAAGATCCCTCCGGTTCTGGCTGGATCATGGAACGAATATACATAACCTTAACCGCCTTATAACTCCTTGAGATAAAACAGTTGGTCGGTCTTTGTGTATTGCCATGAAGATCCATAAAACCATTTGATAAAAAATTAATCAACGTGTCTGAGAAATCATTTAAGACACATTGAGTGTTTCTAGAGTTACCAAAAAGCTCCCCTTACACATATGCACCATATTATGAAAGAGTTTTGCACATGCGAGGTTTGGGAACGCACTTATAGATTAAGATCGTATCTATTATTAATCCGTATTGATCACATTTTAATCACTATTCTCCCCCTCAAAAATTGCATATGTGTTTACAATTTTTACAATTAGTGAATTCAAAACAAGTTAATGTCTGGAATTCACATGAGTCTAACTAAGTCTTGGGAGAACAAGAGTGCATGCAGTATGAACTAATTATGATGCTCCCCCTCAATAATAGAACAGAGTAAAACTTTAGAGTGGGAGTTTGTTAAGCACATAATTTTGAAAGAATTTGAAATTTCTTTTTGATGAAAAATATCTTGAAAAATTGTGATCAACAGAAAATGATGTCAGATTTATCTTATGAATTATCATTTCCTTAGTGCTTCTCTTGAGCATTCAAAACTTTGAATGTTTGTATGACATTGCTCAAGACCGAGAAGATATAAACTTCCCGTTGTGGAGGATAAATGTACATAAATGAACATTTTCTTTTCTTTGGGGTCCGAGTCCTAAGATGACATTTACTTAGAAGTCGTACAGAAAAAGGTGAAAGGACATGTTTGAAAGCATATGGAACTCTCGCTCGAACTTCATTTATATACCCGTGTCAATATTAAACAACATTTCTAGGTACGTAAATATTATCGATTGTCGAGAGATATGTCAGAGAAGATTATATTTGGTATTTTTGAAGTATCTAATACCAAATAATCTTATCAAATAGTCCTTCAATTCGTAAGTGATTAATTAGTCATTTATTTGGTGTTCTAAACATCAACACCAGTGCTCCAGCAAAGGCGACAAAACCACGTATGCTCATGCAAATCCATGAGTGAGACATATGTGATTGCTCAGTTACTTCACTCGAGAAAGCTGAAGAATTAGATCAAAATTATTTTTGTAAACTAAACTAAAGAAAGTAAACCAGTTTTGTCCAGTTCTTGATGTGACCAATACCAGTGCTCTAGTGAAGGCGACAAAACCACACGTGCTCATGCAAATCCATGAATGAGACATATATGATTGCTTAGTTACTTCACTTAAGCAAGCTAAAGGTTATATGTAAAAACTAAACTAACATTTTAACATATGAAAGTTTGTTCAGTTTTGGATGAAACATTGATCCTTTAGTTTTCTTTAGTCAGTATTGAAGGTTCAAGTTTAGAATCAATGTTCAGCATACCTAGTTCAACAATCAATCTTTTGAAAGTTGTTTCATCCAGAGGCTTAGTGAAGATGTCAGCAAGTTGATATTGAACGAGAATGAAATGTAATTCAATGTCCCCATTGAGAATATGATTTCTGATAAAATGATATCTGATATCAATATGCTTTGTTCTTGAGTGCAGAACTGGATTGTTTGAATGTATCAACGACTAATAGCACTTGTGTATGATGCATCTCAAGAAATGAGAGGGTAGCCTTTTATATATATGGACTGTTCTTAATAGTTAGTGTATGACTCTTCATCCATAAAAATGTTCACACAACATCCGAGCAGCGCAATCTATGTATATTCAGCTATCAGTGCAGGTACCATAGCTACATATAGGGACCTGCTTTGTTGAGCACTTCGCGACACTCAAGCTGTGCCTGTCTGATATCTGAAAGATGGGTTTCTTTTGGATCTTTTGCTAAGCATAGACTAACAAGAGCCACCCTGAATGTGCTTTCCTATCCATGTTGCTTTAACATAGTTAGAGTTGAGTATCCTTTGTTGGTCAAAAACATGAACTATTAGTGCGATGCCCATGAGACCAAGAAGTACTGGGTGAGTAGCTTTTAGGGTAACTTGAAATTCTCTTATGACATTATTTATGCGTGGATTCCTTAGGATTTGCTTGATATCTTGCATTAGAGACAAGTTGTAGAATTGAATGTGTGAGGTCTGCTTGGCCTAGTTATCCGGGTAATTAGTGATCCAATCATACGCTAGACTTATACTGAGTCTCTCATTTCAGCTTTGCCATTAGAGATCGGTTGCAGGTTCGTAGAAATTTATATTGGGCCATCTTCATGTGTAGGTTCAATTGCGGTCTTCATGATGAAACAGTTGATGTCATATTCTTCCCCCCCTAGCAAATCCTTGAGCAGATCCTTGACATATTTTTCTTGGTTGATTGAAATGCATCTTTCAGATTGTTTAATCTGAAATCCAAGGAAATAGGTGAGGACACCCATCATGCTCATTTCATATCTTTGAGTCATCATTTTTGCAAACTGTTTGCATAATTTGTGCTTGTTGACCCAAAGATAATATCATCAACATAGATTTGCACCAAAATCACATCAGTTTGGGTTTTGTAGACAAACAATGTGTTGTCCATCTTGCCTTTTACAAACTTGTGTTCAGTTTGAAAGGTTGAGAGGGTTTCATGCCATGCTCTTGGAGATTGTTTGAGTCCATAAAGGGCTTTGTCTAATTTGCAAACATGGTTGGGGAACTCATTGCTCTCAAACCTGGAGGTTATTTGACATAAACTTCTTCTTTCAGTTTTCCATTCAGGAATGCACTTTTCACATCCATTTGGTATACTGTGAAGTTCATGTAAGTGGAAAAGGCAAGAAAAATCCTAATTGCTTCAAGTCTTGCAACTGGAGCAAAGGTCTCATCATAATCTATGCCTTCTTGCTGATTTTAGCCTTGAGCTACAAGTCTTGTCTTATTTTTGATGACAATTCTAGTTTCATCTCTTTTGTTCCTGAATATTTATTTTGAGCCAATTATGGTTTTACCATAAGGTGCAGGAACTAATGTCTAGACTTTGTTTATGGGAAATTGATTTAGTTCATCTTGCATGGCATCAACCCATCCAATATGCTTTAGTGCATCAGAGACCTTTTTAGGTTCTTCTTCAGAAAGAAAATCTATAAAGAGACATTCATGAGCTAAAGCAACACTAAATTCTTTAGCCATGGCTCTAGTAAGCATTCCAGCTTCTGGATCGCCTATGATATTAACCAAATCAATATGTTTATCCTGAGACTATCTGTCTTGAGGAGCTGGAGAGACCATAGATGGGATGGATAAGGAAGGAATAGTTGGGATTGAAATTGTATTTGGAACTGAAGTATCATCAACTAGAGAGGAGGTTAGTTCAGGATTCTGAACATCTTTAGTGTTGGTGAAGTTATCAATGATGGGATCATCATTGTTGTGATATGTGTGTTCAGACTGATCATCGTTTAAGATTTCATCAGTTTGAACTAAATGATCATTTTGATCATTGTGATCAGTTTGACCAGCTTGACCATTTTGGTCAGTTGTAACTTCAGCTTCAAGAACAACTGGTTCAAGACTTTCATAGGGCTCTATGAAGGACACATTATTGCTGTTTGTTTGATACCTTTGAGAAGGTTCATAAGAAAGAAGATATTCATCAATTTGATATCTTTTAGATTCAGCAATGTTGATGTTGTCAACTAAAGGTTTTGTGAATTTGATAGCATTAATGATTTCATCAAATATGATGTGATAGGTTTCTTCAGTTTGTTGTCTTTTAGTGTTGAAGACCTTGAAGGCTTTGGAAATAAGTGAGTATCCCAAGAAGTAACCATCATTAGCTTTTTAATCAAACTTTCTTAAGTGATCTTTATGATTATGGATGTAAATTGGACATCCAAAAACATAAAGAAAGTCAATGTTTGGAATTCTCTTTTGAAATATTTCATAAGGAGTTTTGAGATGTCTTTTAACAATGGTGGATTTGTTTTGAGTGTAGCATGCAATGGCTACAGCTTCATTATAGTATTGTTTTAAAAAGACAAATCCTGAAAGCATTGTTCTTGCAACTTCTATGAGGGTTCTATTTTTCCTTTCAGCAACACCATTTTGTTCAGGTGTGTATGGAGAGGAAACACATGTTTTTAAGAAATCCCTTTTTCATCGCAGAAGTTGACAAGAATGCTATTCCTAAATTCAGTACCATTGTCAGTTCTACGCGCGTTTGTCTGTCTTAAATGTCATTTTTGATTTCAAAACTCTTTTAATGAATGACATGATGGTTTCCATGTGCATTACGTTTTCTTTTTCCAAAAAGAGTATAACCCAGGTGGTACCTTGAAGTACTTACAACAATGAATAGAGGGCTGTCGAGATAGAGCTCTATATAGATAATGGACCTAGGAGATACAGGTCAAATAAATCATGTGAAAAGATGAAAACATTTCTTGATGGAAGAATGTCATGTTTTGTTTTGAACTGTCCTTATGAATGCTTTCCTTGTTCACATATGAACATGGTTTTTGCCTTGAATAGACAAGCTGAGAGGAAGACCAATAACCAAGATGTTTGTTTTTGGGCCAGTTTGTTAATTGGTTTTGAAGTTAGATGAGCAAGTCTTTTAATTTGCCTAAAGCCAGTTAATTTAGAGGATTTGGCAAAGAAACATGTTTCTTTTTGATCAGAACAATGTTCATGTTAATAAACATATACAATCCTACTCTAGAGCAATCATTACAACTTCTTTGTTGGAGTTGAAGATTATTCCTCTTTTCTCATCAAACTGAACAATATACTTAGCATCACATAGTTGTCAGATGCTAATTAAAATGTATTTGAGACCATTTACAAATGCTACTTTTGTGAGAACTATACCATTACATTTTATAGAGCCATAACCTTCAGTGGTGCATGTAGAGTCATCTCCAAACACTACCTTTGGTGCTGGTTATTTCACATATTTGTGCATGTAACTTTTGACACCAGTCATATGCCTTGTGCATTCATTGTCCAGGTACCATATATGCATCCTGATGGCACTCTGCACAAATTATGTTCAAAATAGTTTAGTTTCATGCTTAGAAAACCTACCTTTTAGTGGGATTCTTAGATCTGTAGCATTGTGATGATGTCAATTTCTTTAAGGCTTCATACGCTTTCTTTAGCTTGAAATTCTTCACCTCTTTTGAACCACTCAATGTTATTGTGATCAGTTGTGGTATGAATTATGCTACAACGTGTTTCGTAACTTTTTACGACATGCTGAGGGTTTCTTGGCTTGATTCCTCTTCTTAGAGAAATGATCTTGTTCTGACCATGTGTGCCTTGATCGTAACTTCCATACATATCACATATGGGATAGTTTACATAATCATCAGATAGATTATCGTTGAACCCACAATGTGTGTAGGGAGGGAAGAAGTGTTTTGATAGTCTTGGGGTTCTTGATCTTGGAAAGGATCCACCTTGACCCTTGCGTGCGTGGCGGACATGGTTCATGGTGGACATGATTCAGCATGATCACAATGTTCAGATTAGTTCTCTCATACTTTTTAAGCAGAAACAAAAATTTATAACAATTCTCAGAGAGATGATTGTTTAAACTACAAAGTTCACAACCCTTTCTGAATTGTGTTTTGTATTTGTTTTGAAGTGCATTTTGGGAAACCTGTTGAGATTTATTATTTCTGGAATAAGATGACTGATTCTTGCTAATTTGTAATTTTAGTTTGTTAAGTTCTTTCATTACAATGCCACAGGAGGACATCACACACACACACACACACTTATTTAATTTACCCCAGCAAGAGCCTAAGCTAATTTTTAAAAGCTTGAGCCACTTTTGTTGCAAGCGAGAGAGAGCGTGAGCGCGTGTGCGTGCTGAGGATGGTTCATTTATGATGACACATTTTAAGACTTCAACTTTGAATGTGGAATTTGACTTCAAAATTGATTTGATAGTCTTTGGTCCAGAGACAGGTTCAACACCAGTCAACTTCTCCAGTGGAGGAAGATGGGGAGTGCTGAGCGCTCGTGCGCGATGCAACACACACACACAGCGAGCCGCTAAATCATAATCAGTCGCTAAAGAGTCAGTGACAGCAACTGAAGGATCAGTTGTGTTTCTTTGTGACTCGGCTGTGAGTATCCTACCAATATCATGATTTGGCAAAATAAAACCTCCAACTTCTGATAACCAGGGTCTTTCAACACCTGGTATGGACACTTTTGTGTCATCGGTTGAAGATTTTACAAAGACTAGGTCTTTTTGCCTAGAACTGGAGGGATCTTCAGTAAGTTGATCAACTCCCATAATTCTCTTCTTTTGAGTGAGAATTTTTTCACTGATACATTGATTTACTTTATTAGAACTGTTAAGCCATGTTTTAGTAATTTTTGTTAGCTCTTTCAGTTCTTTCCTTAAGTTTTGATTCTCTTTGAGAATCTCAGTGTTTATATGCTGCATAGTAAGAAAATCAAGTTTTGCTTGTTATTAGTACCAAAAAGATTGTTCGAGAGTGCATGTGTACAGATTTCTTAAACAAGATCTTTATGTTTTGACATAAGATTATTTCTTTGTTCTTCAACATAATTAAGATCAATACACAAATAATCTAGATATTTCTTTTTATCATCATTATCTTCTATTTCAAGAAGAGTATGTACCTTTCTCATGGAGATCTTTACCCATTCACCATTCCTGGCACCTTCTTTGCTGACAGCATCATTATCTTCAGCAAGTGCCATGAGTACCTTTACTTCAACCATCCCATTGTCATCTGATGACACTTCTTCTTCATCCCATTCATAGGCTTCAATATAGAACTTTATTCCTTGATCATCGAGACTTTTGGGAGCTGAATTACTAGAACTAAGGGAGGCTAGTTTAAAAACCTGACTATGTTGTAAATATCGGTTTCAAATCTTTGGTAGGCCTCAGTTCCTAGTTTTTTTGAGAGGAATCTGAGAAGTTTTAGTTAAAAGGTGACATGATATGAATGAAATACGTTATAAAAAAATAGTCCACAGTTGGCAAAGTGACCCTTCCCTGCCCCACATTGTGTGGCAATCAGTTTGGGTCAGTTGCTTTTGCACTCGCGAGGGAACCTTTGAAGGTACCCTTTTTGAAGATCCTTTTAGACTTGGGCTATAGACAACAGTACGAGTCTTTCGTCATTTGCTTGATAATTCTTTGCGAGAGCAAAGGTCATTCATGTACTCTTGACTGCTTCTTGTATCCTCATTATCATTCAGGACTAACCCCCCCTCCCCCCATCTTAAAAGACCTGGACAATAGAGGTAGAGAAGAAAAAGCCAATTGATCAAAGGAGATTGTAGAGAACAAGAGATTTTCTTCTCTTTAATTTCTAAATATATCTATTAGCTTATTCATATTTGAGTTTACCAAATAGAGAAGCAAGCTCAGAGTCTTTCACATGATTTGTGTTTTTGAGACTTTGGCAGAAACTTAGCCACTTCTTTGGTAACCTATTTATAAAACCAGTATTTATTACAAGCTTTGAAAGATTGATGCCATCATTTACTAACTCATACATCAAAGCTTTGTATATGGTGAAAGTTTGTGTTAGAGTTTTACCATCCTTTAAAATCGAGGAGGGGGGGGGGGGGGGGAGGGGGTGGGTGGTAGTAAGGACAGTTTAAGGTCCAGTGAGCCTACTTTCTTTCACATCAAAGGGGACCTCATGATATAGTATCAGGTCATCCCAAGTAGATTTATCAGTTTAAACACATCATCCATGAATAGAGTTTATTTGGTCATCTGTAAGGACAAACAGATGAAACTTTTGAGGTCGCTGAATCTAAGTTAGTAGCCTTTCCCTCTCATACTGCATGTTCTAATTTGCCCTTCTGGCTTCCTTTGACCACCGGTCATAAGGGATTCACACACACACACATACATTATTAATGATGTTTTCAAATTGAGGTTCAATACCAATGATATGGCACAAGAACCTCTTTTTCTAATTTGTGAAATTTTCCACTCATACAGGAGCAAAATTTAACTAGCCATCCTTATATTCAAGAGTTTGTGGTACTTCTACTGTCATTTTTAATGAATAGTGATTTTAAAAATCTTTTGAGCAGTTTTATAAAAACTTAAAAAGGTTTTATAAATCAAACTGCTCTGATACCACTTGTTGGTCCCCTTGAATGTTATATAAGGTTTATCAAGTTAAACTAATCACATTCCATGGCAACAAAGTGAGTTTTAAACAAATATATGAACAATATAAAGAACAAGTTTAAAACACACAGAAGTAACTTTTCAACGTATAGGTTCTTATTAGAATCAAATAAAGAATCTATAACACACCTTGCTTGCGGAATAACAAGGTGACTGAATGGCAATTGGGGTGTTATCTCCTTCTAACTTAAACTCTAACCAAAGTTATGAGCATAAGAAAACAAACTACTTGACTAGAACAGAAGCTTCAGCTTTAGCTGTTCTGTTTAGTTTGTTTGAGAGATAAATAAACTTTTAAATGTAATTCACATTAATTGAAAGAGATAACATTTACTCTTTACATCTCTTTCCATTTATTATAGGGTAAAAGAATATTATCGGTGGTTTACAAAGTTAACCTAAAGTACATCACGTCATGCATTTAAATGAGTGTTGAGACTAAATGCATTACGTGCATACGTACTTTAAGGTACTAGGTACAGTCCTTTAGGAAAAGTTTTTGTACTTATATACCAACTTTAGAAGTAGTCATTCCCAAGAAGATTGCTTTATTCTTTTTGACATAAAGCAATCTTTTTCCCGCCTTGCAAACCTTCTAGAAGTGAAACATTTCGTTTCAGTCTTCTAAGAAGGAGATAAACATCATTCAGCTTGGAATTGTCAACCAAGCAAAACTGAAACTCTTGCTAAGGTCTTCTTCAGGTTCTGTACCACCATATATTCTGTACCACCATATAAACTGAAGTGAAGATGA
>BQNB010124439.1:0-19937 GCA_026074375.1 Tanacetum coccineum
GTACGGGAATGATGTGCTCTTTAAATTTGTGTTGTTTCGCAAATATGTTCACACCCAGTTTAAATGTGAAATTAAGTCTTCCCAGTGTGATCATGGTGGTGAATTCGACAACCGTGCCTTACATAAACTCTTTGCCGAAAATGGCATTCAGTTTCGTTTCTCTTGTGTCAAAACCTCTCAACAAAATGGTAAGTCCGAACGTATGATTCGTACTATCAACAACCTTATCCGGACTTTACTTTTTCAAGCAAATCTTCCACCAACATTTTAGGTTGAAGCCCTTAACATGGCCGTTTACTTACAAAATATCTTACCTTCCACCGCTATTGAAAATGAAGTCCCTTATACACGCTTATTTGGTAAAAACCCCGACTATAGCCTTTTACGCACATTTGGATGCCTATGTTATCCTCATCTATACCTCACTTACAAACTTGAACCCCGGGCCACACTGTCCATATTTTTGGGATATGCTTCAAGCCATCATGGGTATCGTTGTCTATATTTAAACACCAATAAAATTGTTTTCTCACGTCACGTAACCTTTGATGAAACTATTTTCCCATATGGCACCATTAACCAAACCACGAAACCAAAATACACATTCCTTGACGACTCACCCGATATTATCCCTCAAACTATACCACCCAATATCGCTATTGTTCACCCAAATGATATTATTCTTCCCACCAATTCTCCTATGCCTAATGAACACACACGGGCCCAAATACATTCTCCCATCCAATCGTCCTATACTATTCACGTAGCCCAACAATCCCCTTTGCACCCTGTGGCCCAACCCATCTCACCAGTTACACTCTTCCCTACCACGCCCCAAACTCAAACAGCCCAAACTCTTGTCGCGGCCCAACAAGACTTACAACCCTAACCTACAGCATCCCACAACATTTTGATTATACCATATCCACCTAACAACCCAAACCCGATCTCGGTTCACCCCATGGTCACCCATTATCGTGTCGGTTCTAATCATCCTTCTAAGCGTCTTAATTTGCATGTGTCTTCGGTCTCACCTTTGCCTAAATCTTATCGTGATGCGTTTAACGATTCCAATTGTCAAAATGCTATGTGTGATGAATATCATTCTCTTATTAAAAATAATACTTGGACTCTAGTACGGCGACCCACAGACACCAACATAGTCCGTTGTATGTGGCTTTTTCGCCATAAGTATCATGTCGATGGCATTCTTAGTCGATACAAAGCTCGTCTTGTGGCGAATGGCATTACTCAATTAGAGGGTGTGGATATTGATGAGACTTTTAGTTCGGTCGTTAAACCGGGCACTATTCGGACTGTTCTTAGTTTAGCTACTTCTCGACATTGGCCCGTTCATCAGCTTGATGTCAAAAATGCTTTCTTACATGGTGATTTATCTAAGACGGTTTATATGCATCAGCCTTCGAGATTTCAGGACTCTGTTCATCCTGACTACGTTTATTTATTGAAAAGGTCTCTTTATGGGCTCAAGCAAGCCCCAAGAGCATGGTTTTAGAAATTTGCTTCATATATCACTAGAGTTGGGTTTCATCATACCCGTTGCGACTCCTCTTTGTTTATCTATAGGAAGGGGACTGATACTGCTTATTTGTTCTTATATGTTGATGATATTGTTGATGAGGTGTCATTTTATACACTTTTTCGGGGTCATTTTACCTCCTAAATCGTGCATTTATGCCCAAAATAGGTACTTAATAGTTCCTTTTCAGGTATTTCGCATTTGGAAGGCATTTGGAAGATTTACACGTGACTTGGGCTCATTTGGGGAAGAAACGGATAAGACTACGGACCTACACTGACATCTCTTAAGAATTTCTCCTCAGAGGCTGGAGATGGCGTCACAGATTCAACGTGACGCCGTCACAATGAAGACCATAACGGCGTCACAAGATTTCACGACGACGTCAGATCTCATGACCCATCCCATTATCTAGAATATTCTTTCTCACGACGGCGTCATGATTAAAACGTGATGCCGTCGTAGCAATTTTCCTATATATACATACCCGAATTTAAGGTTTTGAGTATTCAACTTTAGAATAAAAAGAGGGTACGAACCCTATTTCGTTTAGCAGCTGTTAGGGACGATTTTAGGGCCTAAAAACCCTATTGTACTTCCTCCAACTCATGTTTTAATCAAGTAAGGTTTATTTAATAATTCAATATGTCTATGTGTTGTTTGATTCATCTATGTTCTTGCTTTATTAACATGCTAGGCTAAGCCTCCTATTGTGTTTATTTATGATTGTATGAAACCTAGAATGTAGATCTTAGTGGTGTTGCTTCTTGTGATGGATGTGCATGTTAGGTCTTAGAAAACCAGCTTTTGTCTGCATCGCTGTTGATATGTCTAGGAAAACATGATTGTGTAGAAAGGATACCATCGGGTAACAGTCTTCATACTACCTTGCCCCCTAATATGGTTGACCCACTCTTAATATATTTCACATGCACTTAGTGTACTCCTAGGGGCCTTGTAATAGTCTTCATACTACCTTACTTGTGCGTTGCTCTAGCGGAATACAAAGTACATGGCGGGTTCGTGTAATTCGTTCATGACTTAGGAAATAGTTACACAAATCATCACAAGGGTGACAAAGCAACAACACTAGGAGAAGCAATCTAGGGAGTAATACATGATTAAATAAACATAGTCTTTTATCTTATTGTTATCACTAGTAGTTTAGATTGTCATTTAGTTTAAATAGCTAAAACCAAACCTCCTCTCAAATATATGATTTTACCTGCTTTCCTATAAACATAAAAACACCAAAAATAATCTTCTCTCAATCCTTAGAATTCTGTTAGACCATGATCAAGCCTTCCCAACCTATTCCTCGAGTGAATGATAACAACCCCTCGAGTCTTGCCTATACTACTACTACAATGATTAGGTGCTCTGCCTAGGGAGTTGTAAAACTTCATGTAGAAGTTCTATGACGACCGCATCATTGATCATCATTTACTAACCGTAGTGAGCTTAATTCATAGGCAATATCGTATGATAAGAGGTAAAACAAATCCCCAAGTAATCTCGTTATCTGCAACAGTCGCTTTTACTGCTAAAATACCCTAAGTATCTCAAGATCTATGTGCTGAATATCTGAGCTCTGTGCCAACCTTAAGTTATCATTGTTATAAGTATTTTGTATAAAAAAAAGAAAAAAAAGAAAAAAAGTTATAAAGTTGTTACAAGGCTCTGGCTTAGCACATGAAATTATGTATCATACTCACCCACATCATTATCACATTCTACCTCTTTGAGATTTTATCTAGGTGCTCATACCGCAACGGGCGTGTTTATGTGTCTTGTACAAGCCTATGGTAGCTATCTAGATTATGTCTGTGCAAATTTAGTGACTTCACAAATATAAACCCTATATGAGTGACTTGAGTGAATCTAAAAACAAACATATTTACTATGTGAGGTGCTTGGTTATATGTCTATGTCTGAAATGTTATTAAACTAGTAAACTCTTGTACAAAAGATAATTTCTCCACGTCCACGATAAATGAATCTTGTTTTCTCGCTTTGATTGCTTGAGGGCAAGCAATAGCTAAGTGTGAATGGATTTGATAACGCCTTAATTATACATGTTTTAGGCGGTGTTATTTGTATATATTTCATCATTTCTCATGAACTTTTGATACTTAATCACATAAAATATGTGCAGGTTCACTTGAAGACGGTAAAAGCTTAAAGTATTCAAATTACAAGTGTTTATACTCACCATAAGGGAAATTAGAAGAAAAGAATTAATAAATCAAGAAATTGAAGAAAGTGCGCCGCACTTACCATCGAATTAAATGAAGACATTTAATACGCTCAAGTGAGCCAGTTTTTCTAGAATGTGCGCTGCACTTTTCTTCAGCACTAATGATATTTTCACCGACTTAGGCTAAGTACGTCGCACATTTTAGAATGTTCGCCGCACTTTTGCTCTCACCCAGCCTATAAATAGAGACGAAAATCAAGCCATTTTCATCATTCCTTATCATATCTCTCATACAATCTCATATATCATCTCACATAAATCTC
The DNA here is from genome assembly GCA_026074375.1 of Tanacetum coccineum. Lineage (NCBI taxonomy): Eukaryota > Viridiplantae > Streptophyta > Magnoliopsida > Asterales > Asteraceae > Tanacetum > Tanacetum coccineum. The sequence goes on from BQNB010124439.1 coordinate 4,061, forward strand.
TCTTAAATTCTTCATCAATCGTTGGTTTCTTGACATAAAATTTTGGCAAAGATAAAGAAGGTTTATAGTATTTAGTAAAATAAGAGGTTTAGTAAGATTCGATACTTATAAATAGGTTGTGTTTATGCTCCATAGCCTATCCAGATCTTTCATGTTTCTTATCTATCTATTTCACTTTGTAATTATGAACTCATTAGCCATGAGAGGCTAAATCTCTCATGACTACTCGATAATGTTAATATAATAAATAAGTATTTGGTATTATTACGATCTTGTTAATCTTAAGCTTATTTTGCGATCCTATCGTGTCTCATCTTGTTAGCTCTGTTCATCAACTTTGATTGTATACACATAATGGTATAGGTCGAAAGGCCCGTTGTGTTCTATATTGTTTTAAAGATTTGTCTATGGTCTTTATCGTTTGGTTGGAGAAATTCGCTTACGTTATTTGATAAACAAAATAGATTTGATATAATAGTAACTTGATTATTTGCGTGACACATCTGATTAAGTTAACTAACATAAGTCTTAAGTTAAAACAAGTTAATTTATGAAAACGTTTTTAGACGAAAAAACCTTTTTATAAGTTAAGTCTAAAAATCGAAGATCGTAATCATTACTACTGCTTAGGAATTATATGAAACTATCCGAGTAGTCATACTCCTTTATTATTGAATTCATCATCAGTCATATCTCATCTGAAAAAGTCATTAAGTTTTGTCTTAAAACTCACGATTATATGAACATAATCAAATCCCTATGGACGACCTGGTCTTACCTAAAATATTATACTACATACGTGGGTTATACTTTACCCGTGTGTTTCCATTTAATAATCGGTAATTCTAGTCTTATAAATTTAAAGCTTTTGAAACACATCAGCGATTCTTTTAACTAAAAAGTAGGTGAAATTATAAGGTCTACTTGTCGAGATGCAATAGATCATATGACAGGATGAGGTCGAGATATATGAGGAGTTATTTCTTAGTCCTATGGCATTATTTTGGATAATTTCATCCCAACATCTTAGGTTACTTCAGAGTTCATCTTTGTGAATTTTAAATGGGTGGTCGGTTTTTCCATTAATGGTAATGTGATTGATTATTTCATTTGGTGTAGGAATGTTTGTTTGGTAAGGATAAACTTCTTCAGGATTCATATTTATGGATTTAAGTGAGAATTCATCAGAGTACACATAATCTCCTCAAAAGGGAGTTTAAAGAATGAGGGCACGATTTTCAAGAGAAATATTGAATTGCTTATTCAAGGCCCAAAAGTTTAGAAAGATAATTTTGTCTTCATTTCTTTGGATTTCGGCTGAGGAGAAAAGTTCAAGAAGGAATCTAGGATAGATGTTATCGTCAACATCATATAGGCATTGGAGTTGGATATTGGAGAACTTGGTTTTAATACTATCATATGGAGTGAATTCTTGAGGGACCACCCGACCTTCATGAATGGTCCTAGATTCCAAGTCTCGAATGACGGGTTTTAGGTGGCTAGGAATGTATTTTTCGCTTGAGATTCGAGGAATATAGGTTCTAGTGTGTTCTAATTCTTCATGAGACATAGTTGCACCTAACAAACCACAATAATAATTTTAGGATGTTTTATTTTTGAATCGCGAGACCATATTTGTAATGAATTAAGGGTTGATGATTGATTTTAAAGCAAAAGCTTATGAGTTAAACATTCCTTAATTTTGGTTTTCCTCAGCCAACCATGTCAGAAAATATAAAAGGAAACGTTTTTAGATTGTTTTAAAATATTTTTGTAATTTTTCTATCGTGAAGAACCTTTTAATAAATAGTTTGGGGTTTTGAAGAAGAGGAATCCCAAACACACTTAATTGAGCAAAACCTATATCTACGGGAAACATAAGTATGTATTGTATTACTCTAATTATACATAATCAGAAGAAGAAACAAAGACCCCAAAATTTGATTTTGTGTTCAAGATGAGTCTTAAAAAAAGATGAGAAAAGACTTGGTTGAAAGACATACAATTGATGATCCTTGAGATGTTAGGATAGATTGTTTATGTTGATTTGATCTTCAATTTGAGTTATCCACCTCATATATGATTTGAAAACATATATGATAATTAATACATAATGAAAACTACAAAGTCCTTCGGTCGTGCTAGCAGGAAATAACTCATAATACTTAACTGATCTAAAAAGATAGATTTGGATTAAATATTCCTGGTCAACCACTATCCAAAATTTAAGGATATCAAGACGGGTCGAAATATCAATTTTTGCTGTATAAAAGTCATCATCATCTTGTTTTAGAACTGGTTTATTAAATCTAAATTTTTTTTTTGGTCACACAATCGTTAACACAAATTTAATCTCGGGACGAGATTTCTTTAAGGGGTAGGTACTGTAACATCCGGCAATTTTCGAAACTTTAAATGTCTATGTTACCTTTTGACATTTTGGGTCCGGTTTGAATTTTTTTAACATTTGGACTTTTTACCGTCGCATAAAAACAATTGCCGCGTAGCCTGTAAATTTCAAAACATATTTAAATAATAAATCATAATTATTATTATTTATCTCTCATTTATAAACTAAACATTTGCTCGGTTCCTGAGACTTTCAAATTACATGTGAAGGGGTACACTATTGAAGAATATAACAATAGTGTTACTCATATTACTATTGATATCATGCATTCCTAGCACTATTTGAGGGAATTTCTATTATCCTAATACTATTCATAATACTATTCCTAATACTATTCCTAATACTATTCCTAATACTATTTCTAGCACTATTTGAGTATATATACTATTTCTAATACTATTCATAATACTATTCCTAACACTATTCCTAGCACTATTTGAGAATATATACTATTCCTATCTTTTTAAAATTTGAATCGGGTGATGAGACGTAACTATGTGAATAGAGAAAGAAATAAGTATAGGTAGGGTAGTCATGTAAGGAATATACATAATGGTGTCTAATTATATTTTTTTGAATTTGTTAGTCAATTGTTGGTCGTGATTTAAATTGTTTTTGCTATGTCTTGGATTGGGTAGCGTACCGAGATAAATTTTTTATAAGAATAAAAACTTTGGGCCTTGACGTGGATTAAGGTTTATTCAAGTCAAAATATATTTTTCGGTCAAAGCTTAACAATGTTACTCAATAATTTACCAAAGGTTTTAATTAAATATTATAAAAATATTTATGAAATGTTATCAAGTAAATACTCATTTTTATTGGAAAAATGATTTGGAAAACAATGGCGCAAGTTTCGTGACTCGAATCGACCGTTTACTAGTTCAAACGAGTCCCGAACCGATAGTATCAAAAAACTACAATTTTTTATTTACAACCAATTCACCAATCTTTTATTTGGTACTTGGTCACTTTTCTTTAAAAGTTTTATTTTAATAAAATTTTTATTACACAATTGTTCATTTCATTTTTTATAAACACACACTTAAAACACCTACCCCTCCATAAAATAAATTTTTTTTTTTTTTTTTTTTTTTCCGGCCACCACAGACACGGACGGACGACACCCAGCCGACGCTCGGCCACACTCCAACACACCGCCGCCGGAAAAATTTTCCGGCGAGTTTTTCCGGCGAACTCCAAAAAATGCTCCCTACACCGATTATCCGATCATACACACAACTCGCGCCACCCTCTCCAGCATGAACTCCTACACCAGCTCTTCCCAACCAACCAAGCTGCGTTTGGTTTCTCATGTCACCCAAAAGGGTGAGTTTGTTGTTCGAGCCAGCGGTGTACGATGAGTTTCGCGCCGTAACAGTCGTCGACCCAACACTTCGGTGTTGGTATAAGTTTCGTTTACTTGGGTTCTGTTATTTTGTTTTTGAATGTGATGGAAATCACATTGAGGACACTTGCGTTAGATAGTTGTGCTAGGTTGATTGATCGCATGAAGGCCGTGTATAGGTTAAGTAAGAGTATTGTAAGCGAATATTTGGTCGAAATTAATTTTGGCAGCGTTTCGAGATTTTCAAAAACAAAACATACATTTTTACAAAGTCTCAGACCCTGAAATACATGCTAAACTTCCTCTCTAGCTCGATTATACCAAAGTTGCCAAAAAAAAAAAAAAAAAATTTATTTTTCGACCAAATATATTTTGGCTTAAATACTCTTACTCTAACCTATACACTGCCTTCATGTCCGACTTCATCAGACTAGCACAACTAGTCTAACGAAGTGTCTCATGGATTTCATCACTTTCAAACAACAAAAATAACTGAACCCAAGTAACGTAAAGACTTATAACACACCGATGAGTTGGGTCGACGATGTTACGGCCGCGAACTCATGCGTACACCCAGCTGGCTCTAACAACAAACGCACCCTTTTGGGTTGCCAGACGAAACCCAAAGCAGCTTGGGTGGTTGGGAAGAGTTGGTGAGTGAGGTTCGATGGCTGGAGGAGGGTGGGCGTGGTGTGGTAGATCGGTTAGATCGGAGTTAGGGAAGGGAGAGACATTTTGGGAGTTCGGCGGGAAATAACTCGTCGGAAATTTTTCGTCCCGCGGCGGTGGGGGTGGTGGGTGGCAGACGGCGAGATGGGTGGCTGGCCGGCCGGGCTGTGGTGCGACGGATTTTATGGAGGGGTATGAGTGTTTAAGTGTGTGTGATAATTTAATGTAATGAAGTTAATGGTATATTACATTTTAGTTATATATAAACTTTTAAATGTAAGTGTAAAGTACCAAATAATAGATGGTGATTTGTTGTTAAATAAATTGGAGTTTTTGTGAACTATCGTTAGGGACTCGTTTGAACTAGTTAACGGTCGATTCAAGTCAAGAAACTTGCGCCATTGTTTCCAATAAAAATGAGTATTTACTTGATAACATTTCATAAATATTTTTTTATAATATTTAATTAAACCTGGTTAATTATTGTGTACCACTGTTAAGCTTTGATCGAAAAAATATATTTTGACTTGAATAAACTTAAATCCACGTCAAGGCCTAAGTTTTTCTTTATAATAATTTTTATCTCGGTACCGCTACCATTCCAAGACATAGCAATAACAATTTAAAGTCAAGACAACATTGGGACCAAATTACAAAAAAATATAATTAGCACCCATCATGTATATTGCTTACATGAAAACCATACCTATACCTATTTCTTTCTCTTGTCACATAGTTACGTCTCATCACCTGATTCAAATTTTAAAAAGATAGGAATAATATATATTCTCAAATAGTGCTACGAATAGTATTAGGAATAGTATTATAAATAGTATTAGGAATAATATATTTCTACAAAATAGGTGCTCAGGATTAGTATTAGGAAATTGTATTCTGAAATAGTTTTTAGGAATAGTATATGAATGTATTACGGGAATAATTATATATTCTCAAAGAGTGCTTAGGATTAGCAATGATAGCAAATAGTTTATTTATGAAGTAACCACTATTGTTATATTCTTCAATAGTGTAACCTTCACATGTAATTGAATGTCTCACAGGAACCTTCTGAGCAAATGTTTAGTTATAAACATGATGAGATAGAATAATATAATAATTATGATTTATTATTTATAATATGTTTGAATTTATCTGGCTCTGCCGGCAATTGTTTTTTATTGGACGACGGTTAAAAAAGTCAAATGTTAAAAAAATTCAGAGACCCCAATGTCAAAATGGTAACATAGACATTTAGAGTTTCGAAAATTGCCGGATATTACAGTACCTACCCCTTAAAGAAATCTCGTGTCCCCATGTGATTAAATTTGTTTAAGTTACGTGTTTGTGGACCTCACAAAAAAAAAAATTTAATAGATTTATATTTTAAAACCAGTTCTAAACAAGTGATGATGCCTTTATTCAGCAATATTGATATTTCGTCCATTCTTTGATATCTCTTAATTTTGGTTAGGTGACCAGGATATTTTAATCATTCTATTGTGTCTTGTTAAGTATTATGAGTTATATTCCTGCATAGCTCGGACGCAAGGACCTTTGTAGTTTTCTTTATGTATGTAATTATTCATATATGTTTTCATTGCCATATATGAGGGGATGCTCATTTTATATGTCGTGATGTGATTGTTTGAAATCATAGTGTAATTGTATTCTGGTGATCTAAATCAAAATGCCACCAAGTAGGAGAACTGCCGCAACCCACCACACCTTACAGTGCACGATGTTTAGAATGGATATTTTTAACGAAAAATATCATTACGAGTTTGTATGATTGATATAACCACTATTATAGAGAGAGTCTTTTTAATTTTTAACGAAAAACATCAATGAGAAAGTGTATACGGCGTGAGTATGCATTGTCTTGAAGTCTTAATTGTTTAAGGGCAGTTCTTAATTTCTCTGATATATGCAATGTTCGATGATTAATATGTCGACCGCGAGCTAATGAGATGTAGTATAACGACTTTCTTGGCTTACTAGAATGTACCAGGACTGAAAATTTTTTTGTAACTTTAAATTGGCTGAAACATGATTAACTCACTACGAGAATATTGTAGCGGACAAGAAGTCGTTTAGCTTGTTGAGGGAGGTTTGTATCGCTTGATGGAATTAGACTTGTACAAGATGGGAACCGCTCAGGACCAACAACACCATAAAACACTTTAACCATACGAGAATGACCGTAGTATACAATGATTAGTATAAGTATAGTGAGAACACTCCCGAAGAAACAATACCCCCATAATAATGATCAACAAATAGAAGGAGCTCGCGGGAGAGCTTATGTGATAGGTGACAAAACATTGTACTTAGTCTGTTAGATCCACAGACAGTTCGTGATCGCAAAGATTTGAAACGGCAAAAGTAATAACTTAAGAATGAGATCATTTAGCTCATAGCGGGCCTTGTAGGTTTTTCGTGAAATTTATTGAGTGGTCCCAAGCACCATTTGTGTTTCTAATTCTTTTAACGAATTTCGGTGATTATTGGGTTCAAGTTCATACTCGTCTCATATTGGATACCATTAAGCCCACTCATTTATAATTCTTTATTTACATAAAGAAGCTTCCAAATTTATGTAAGTAAGAAATGATAAACTTATGGTTCGGTGATTCACAATTTATTTATTTAAATGAAAGAGGGCGTCTCTAATCTTTCAAATAATTAGAATATATTAATCCTACTTAATAATTTTACCTATGCAATATGCATACTCACATATAACTTCAGGTGATGGATGACATGACAATTCATGTGCTCTAATGAGTATGGGACGAGTGCTTAAACTCGTCTTCGTGAGCGGAGAGTAAAAACAATCTGGGAAGATTCGACACTAGCGCTCAAAAATTATTGTATGGTTATAAGGTGTATAATAATAAGATAAAGGTCTGACTATGTATGAGTCAACATTAGCAATTATCCACGGCAATCCTCCTATTACAAGTCCCGCCCATACAAGACTTGTAATACTTAGATTCATGCATAATCCTATGGTTGACAGAACATGTGACGGTTTTGTTAACATAATCAATTATCCATATCAATCCTTATATTACAAGTCCCGCCCAATACAAGACTTGTAATACTTAGATTCATACATAATTCTATGTAAAAAAAAATTATGACGGTTTTCGCGTAATACAATATTGTATAAAGTTATGAGAAAAAAATATATTCTTAGTTTTGCACTTAGTAAGACTTTATATAAGTCTTTATATGTCTTTTTACATCTTTTATACATTTTGACCCAAATCTGACCCGTACCAAACGAGCCACTAAATCACGTTTTCACGACTCGGAGTAAAAAGAGATTTTTTCGGCAATGACATTCCAGACGACTTTTTAGTTTTGGCCGAGACTTGAATCTCGACAAAAATAACCAAAATGCCCTCTTATTAAATCTGATGCAATATAAATTTTTTAAAAACTGCTCATGTTTGACCAACGTTTTGACCCGCTAAATCACACTTTCGTAAGTTTGACCAAAAAGTAACTTTATGCAAAACGTCGCTCCGAACAGCTTTCGTGCTTCGCCGGAAGGTTGAAACGAACTCGAAAATGCCCGAAATTGACGTTGAAAATCGGACCACCAGCTATTTTTGCCTAAAATAGCTGTCAATTTTAACATGTATTTTCCGAACTTAATTTGTTATAACTTCTTCGTTTTTAAGAGTTACGGGGCGTTTAATTTACCGAAACGATAACAAAATCATCATCTTCGATATTATCAAATCAAAAATACAATTTTACAAAGTCTCGGACCCCGAAATACGTGCTAAACTTTCTGTTTTAGTCGATTATTACCAAAACGTGCCAAAAATATTTTTCGACCAAATATTCGCTTACAATACTCTTACTTAACCTATACACGGCCTTCATGCCGACCAATCAACCTAGCACAACTAGTCTAACGCAAGTGTCCCATGGATTTCATCACATTCAAACAACAAAATAACAGAACCCAAGTAAACGAAGACTTATAACAACACCGAAGAGTTGGGTCGACGACTGCTACGGCGCGAACTCAGCGTACACCCGCGGGCCCAAACAACAACCGCAACCTTTTGGGTGCCGGAGAAACCAAACGCAGCCTTGGGTGGTTGGAAAGAGATGGTGAGGAGGTTCGGTGGCTGGAGGAGGGTGGCGCGTGGTGTGGTAGATCAGATAGATCGGGTGAAGGGGAGCATTTTTGTAGTTCGCCGGAATTTTTTTTCCGGCGGCGGTGGTGGTGGCCGACGGCGGCTGGGTGGCGGGATTTTATGGAGGGGAAGAGTGTTTTAGTGTGTGTTATAAAAAAAAATGAATGAAAGAAATGGTATAAAAATTTTATTTATAATAAAACTTTTAAAGTAAAGTGACAAGTACCAAATAATAGAGGGTGAATTGTGTAAATATAAATTGTAGTTTTTGATAACTATCGGTTCGAGACTCGTTTGAACTAGTTAACGGTCGATTCGAGTCACGAAACTTGCGCCATTGTTTTCCAAATCATTTTTCCAATAAAAATAAGTATTTACTTGATAACATTTCATAAATGTTTTTATAATATTTAATTAAACCTTTGGTAAATTATTGAGTAACGCTGTTAAGCTTTGACCGAAAAATATATTTTGACTTGAATAAACCTTAAATCCACGTCAAGGCCCAAAGTTTTTCTTATAAAAATTTTATCTCGGTACACTACCATCCCAAGACATAGCAATAACAATTTAAAGTCACGACAACCTTGACAAAATTTAAAAAAAGATATAATTAGACACCATCATGTATATTCCTTACATGACTACCCTACCTATACCTATTTCTTTCTCTATTCACATAGTTACGTCTCATCACCTGATTCAAATTTTAAAAAGATAGAAATAGTATATATTCTCAAATAGTGCTAGAAATAGTATTATGAATAGTATTAGGAATAATATATATTCTAATTAGTGCTAGAAATAGTATTAGGAATAGTATATATTCTCAAATAGTGCTAGGAATAGCAATGATAGCAAATAGTATTAGGAAGTAACACTATTGTTATATTCTTCAATAGTGTACCCCTTCACATGTAATTTGAAAGTCTCAGGAACCGAGCAAATGTTTAGTTTATAAATGAGAGATAAATAATAATAATTATGATTTATTATTTAAATATGTTTTGAAATTTACAGGCTACGCGGCAATTGTTTTTATGCGACGGTAAAAAGTCCAAATGTTAAAAAAAATTCGAACCGGACCCAAAATGTCAAAAGGTAACATAGACATTTAAAGTTTCAAAAATTGCCGGATGTTACAGTACCTACCCCTTAAAGAAATCTCGTCCCGAGATTAAACTTGTGTTAACGATTGTATGACCAAAAAAAGATTTAAGATTTAATAAACCAGTTCTAAACAAGATGATGATGACTTTATTCAGCAAAATTTGATATTTCGACCCTTCTTAATATCCTTAAATTTTGGTTAGGGTTGACCAGGATATTTAATCCATAGCTATCTGTTAGTCTGTTAAGTATTATGAGTTATTTCCTGCTAGCACGGCCGAAGGACTTTGTAGTTTTCATTTTGTATTAATTATAATATATGTTTTCAAATCATATATGAGGTGGATGCATTTTATCATGTCGTAATTGTGATTGTTTGAAATTCCACGTGTATTGTATTCTGGTGATCTAAATCAAAATGCCATCAAAGAGAACTACCGCAACCACCACACCTATGACCGATGTTTAGAATGGATATTTTTAGAAAAATATCATTACGAGTTTTATGATTGATATAACCACATTATAGAGAGAGTCTCTTAATAGCGAAAACATCGAAGAGAAAGTGTACTCGCGTGAGTATACATGTTTGAAATCTTAATTGTTTAAAGGCATAGTCTCGTTTCTGATATCTGCAATGTTCGATGATTAATATCGAACGCGGCTAATGGATGTAAGTATCCGACTTACTTGGCAGTACTAGAATGTACCATGACTGAAATTGTTGTACTATTGGTCTGAAACGAATAACTCACTCGAATATTGTATCGACAAGTGTTTAGCTTGTTTGAGGGAGGTTTGTATCGCTTGATGAATAGACTTGTACAAGATGGGACCGCTCCAAGACCCAACAACCCCAACAACAGTAACCATATGATAATGACCGTAGTAAACGATGATAGAATGCGAATAGTGAGAACACTCCGAGAAACAATACCCCCATAATAATGATCAACAAATGGAAGGAGCTCGCGGGAGAGCTTATGTGATAGGTGGCGGAACATTGTACTTAGTCTTTTAGCTCCACAGACAGTTCGTGATCGCAAGGATTGGAAATGGCAAAAGTAATAACTTAAGAATGAGATCATTTAGCTCAAGCGAGGCCTTGAGGTTTTCGATGAGTGGTAAGACACCATTGTGTTTCTAATTCTTTTAACGAATTTCGGTGATTATTGGGTTCAAGTTCATACTCGTCTCATATTGGATACCATTAAGCTCACTTATTTATAATTCCTTATTTACATAAAGAAGCGTCCAAATTTATGTAAGTAAGAAATGATAAACTTATGGTTCGGTGATTCACAATTTATTTATTTAAATGAAGAGGCGTCCCAATCCTTTCAAATAAATAGATTATAAATCATCCTACTTAATAATTTCCGATGCAATACGCGTACTCACATAACCTTCAAGGTGATGGATGGCATGACAATTCATGTGCTCTATTGAGTATAGGACGAGTGCTTAAAACTCGTCTTCGGAGACGGAGAGTAAAACAATCAGGGAAGATCGACATAGCGCTCAAAATAATTGATGAATATATGGTTATAGTAAATAAGATAAATGTCTCTATGTATGAGTCAACATAGCAATTATCACATCAATCCTCCTATTACAAGCCCCGCCCATACAAGACTTGTAATACTTAGATTCATACATAATTCTATGTAAACAAAAAAATTATGACGGTTTTTGCGTAATACAATATTGTATAAAGTTATGAGAAAAAAATATATTCTTAAAGACCATTGTTTAACTTACAATGTCTGAGAACAAAGTGAGACCATTGTGCAACTCACAATGTCTAAGAAGTAAAATGAGACAATTGTGTAACTCACAATGTCTGAGGTATAAAAGAGACAATTGTGCAACTCACAATGTCTTAAGAAATGTTCTAGTCTTTATATAATTTACTCTCATATAAATAAACGTACGATATACGCAAAAGGAATGCAATGATATATATTATATATATGTATGTCATGTAAGCACTTAAAGTAACAAGTAACCTAAGCAAGTAAGCAAGTAGTGCGTATGCACTTTGAAAATGTTTTACGTGATGCAATGTTTGTGAAAACGGCTATAGGGGTAAAATATGCAACCTAGTTCTCTATAGCCAGTGCTCTGATACCAATCTGTAACACCCCCAAAAATGTGTCGCAACGGAAATATGTCCGGGGGCGTTACTTTGTAATACAACAGCACAGGATACAAGAGAATGACCTCTAAATGTGTCGTTTGAAAAATAATCTTGTTGATTTTTTTGAAATTGATATAACATTTGTCCCATAATTGCATCACCACAAAAAGCTTGAAAACAATACAAATTTGTATGTAAGTAAAAATCCATGAATGAAATCTTGTCAATTTAGACTCCAATGCACATCAGATAATCTAAGCATCTAATTCACCTGAGAAAAAACATGCTTAAAAATGTCAACATAAAGTTGGTGAGTTCATAGATTTTTGTAAATGTAAATATTGAAATCAAAAGAGTATAGTGTCTACTGCTTCACCTCAGTATAACGAAAAATGTTCAATAATCAGTAATGTTCAACAAAGTAGTGTGGACCACAAGATTTCTAAAATATATGACTACCATAACAAATACAGTATCACATAAAGTGTATCTACTGTTGCGCTAAGCTCATGACACTGAAGCTAATTTATGTGGCATATAATATGCCAAATGTATTTATGCCCTACCGGTGTCTGACCAAGACACCAAATGAAATTGACATGATTTATACCCGTTGTCCGGTACACCGGCACAGTGAGCGCTACTCGCCCAGATAGGGATAACTAGTCTCAATAGATCTATTTATAACATCCACACTTACAATCCGTAATTAACAGTTCATGATGGTTTCGGGCATTGAGTGGTCTAATCGCTACTTAGGCAACACGTAAACATGAGATGATGACCAGAAATACTTGTGTCCAATGAAAAGATAACCATTGTATTCATAAACAGCTTTAAATACTTAAATCCATAAGTAGAAAGAGAGTATGACATAATTCAAGTAACCGAGTTTGTAAATGAGTATAAGTATGAGTATGTAAACAAGTTGTAATGAGCATGTATTCTCCCTCGAGATTTGTAAAGTAATGTAAAACAAGTAAAAGATGGGCTATAAACTCACCTTGATCGAAAGCTACAGTCGAATCGATTAGTTGAAGTAGTCACGAACAATCGGCAACATGATCACGACCTATAGATGTCGCTTAATTATAATATACTCGAAGTACCATCGACGATGTGTACATCGTAGCGGCAAAATCATATATATTATATATATAAACATACATGTGATGAGGATCCACTTGCGCGACTTAATCCTGAAACCCCCACTCATTGAGTTATAGACATTTCTTACGCTTTATCTTACGTTACTTAATAGAAGACTTTCTATTTTCGGAAACTTTTTATTTTAGGAAAGTTACCTTAATTGGTAATTTATACACACCTAAGTATATTTTTAATACTTACCATTTTTATTTACATTTTTGCACTTAGTAAGACTTTATATAAGTCTTTATATGTCTTTTTACATCTTTTATACATTTTGACCCAAATCTGACCCGTACCAAACGAGCCACTAAATCACGTTTTCACGACTCGGAGTAAAAAGAGATTTTATCGGAAATGACATTCCGGACGACTTTTTAGTTTTGGCCGAGACTTGAATCTCGACAAAAATGACCAAAATGCCCTCTTATTAAATCTGATGCAATATAAATTTTATAAAAACTGCTGCTGTTTGACCAACGTTTTGACCCGCTAAATCACACTTTCGTAAGTTTGACCAAAAAGTAACTTTATGCAAAACGTCGCTCCGAACAGCTTTCGTGTTTCGCCGGAAGGCTGAAACGGACTCGAAAATGCCCGAAATTGACGTTGAAAATCGGACCAGCAGCTATTTTTGCCTAAAATAGCTGTCAATTTTAACATGTATTTTCCGAACTTAATTTGCTATAACTTCTTCGTTTTTAAGAGTTACGGGGCGTTCAATTTACCGAAACGTTCACAAAATTACCCTCTTCGATATTATCAAATCAAAAATACAATTTTACAAAGTCTCAGACCCCGAAATACGTGCTAAACTTTCTGTTTTAGTCGATTATTACCAAAACGTGCCAAAATTATTTTTCGACCAAATATTCGCTTACAATACTCTTACTTAACCTATACACGGCCTTCATGCCGATCAATCAACCTAGCACAACTAGTCTAACGCAAGTGTCCCATGGATTTCATCACATTCAAACAACAAAATAACAGAACCCAAGTAAACGAAGACTTATAACAACACCGAAGAGTTGGGTCGACGACTGCTACGGCGCGAACTCAGCGTACACCCGCTGGCCCGAACAACAAACGCACCCTTTTGGGTGCCGGAGAAACCAAACGCAGCCTTGGGTGGTTGGGAAGAGATGGTGAGGAGGTTCGGTGGCTGGAGGAGGGTGGCGCGTGGTGTGGTAGATCGGATAGATCGGGTGAAGGGGAGCATTTTTGGAGTTCGCCGGAAAAATTTTCCGGCGGCGGTGGTGGTGGCCGACGGCGGCTGGGTGGCGGCCGGCCGTGGCTGTGGTGGCCGGATTTTATGGAGGGGAAGAGTGTTTAAGTGTGTGTTATAAAAAAATGAAATGAAAGAAATGGTATAAAAATTTTATTTATAATAAAACTTTTAAAGTAAAGTGACAAGTACCAAATAATAGAGGGTGAATTGTGTAAATATAAATTGTAGTTTTTGATAACTATCGGTTCGGGACTCGTTTGAACTAGTTAACGGTCGATTCGAGTCACGAAACTTGCGCCATTGTTTTCCAATAAAATGAGTATTTACTTAATAACATTTCATAAATGTTTTTTTATAATATTTAATTAAAACTTTTGATAAATTATTGAGTAACACTGTTAAGCTTTGACCGAAAAATATATTTTGACTTGAATAAACCTTAAATCCACGTCAAGGCCCAAAGTTTTTCTTATAAAAATTTTATCTCGGTACACTACCCATTCCAAGACATAGCAATAACAATTTAAAGTCACGACAACCTTGACCAAATTAAAAAATATATAATTAGACACCATCATGTATATTCCTTACATGACTACCCTACCTATACCTATTTCTTTCTCTATTCACATAGTTACGTCTCATCACCTGATTCAAATTTTAAAAAGATAGGAATAGTATATATTCTCAAATAGTGCTAGGAATAGTATTAGGAATAGTATTAGGAATAATATATATTCTCAAATAGTGCTAGGAATAGTATTAGGAATAGTATTATGAATAGTATTAGGAATAGTATATATTCTCAAATAGTGCTAGGAATAGTATTAGGAATAGTATTATGAATAGTATTAGGAATAGTATATATTCTCAAATAGTGCTAGGAATAGTATTAGGAATAGTATTATGAATAGTATTAGGAATAGTATATATTCTCAAATAGTGCTAGGAATAGCAATGATAGCAAATAGTATTAGGAAGTAACACTATTGTTATATTCTTCAATAGTGTACCCCTTCACATGTAATTTGAAAGTCTCAGGAACCGAGCAAATGTTTAGTTTATAAATGAGAGATAAATAATAATAATTATGATTTATTATTTAAATATGTTTTGAAATTTACAGGCTACGCGGCAATTGTTTTTATGCGACGGTAAAAAGTCCAAATGTTAAAAAAAATTCGAACCGGACCCAAAATGTCAAAAGGTAACATAGACATTTAAAGTTTCGAAAATTGCCGGATGTTACAGTACCTACCCCTTAAAGAAATCTCGTCCCGAGATTAAATTTGTGTTAACGATTGTGTGACCAAAAAAGATTTAAGATTTAATAAACCAGTTCTAAACAAGATGATGATGACTTTATTCAGCAAAATTTGATATTTTGACCCTTCTTAATATCCTTAAATTTTGGTTAGGGTTGACCAGGATATTTAATCCACAGCTATCTGTTAGTCTGTTAAGTATTATGAGTTATTTACTGTTAGCACGACCGAAGGACTTTGTAGTTTTCATTATGTATTAATTATCATATATGTTTTCAAATCATATATGAGGTGGATGCATTTTATCATGTCGTGATTGTTGTTGGGAAATACAAGTCAAAAGGTCAAAGTACTGCTAAGTGAAAGATCAAAGTACTGCTAAATAGAAAGTCAAAGTA